>JASDQU011441195.1:7597-23611 GCA_032191745.1 Picea mariana
CAATATGTTCACATCCTTAGTAGAACCAGTTGACAAAGTGGTCGATATGATCCCATCCTTGGTCGATCCCAATCTCCCATTAGAGAGTGAAACCCAAGCTTTCAATATGTTTCCTTCTGTCAACACCATTCTCCCCTTGGAGAATGCAACCCAAGTGGTTGATCTGATCCTGTCATCGATCGATGCTACTCTCCCACTCGAGAGTAAACCCGATACTTCCCATGTTTTTCTCGTTGATACAAAATCTACCATGCTAGGGGGAATTCCTCCTTCTCCCATGGAAACCCCTCCAAGTAATGAGGCCATCCCTTTTTATTGGGGTACGGTAACTGGACCTCATCTTCCTTCTCACATTCCTATCAATATTATAGTATAGGTATGTGTTCAAGAAATTCCTCAGACGCTGATAGATGAAGGTGTGTCCGTTAGTATTTTGTCCTCTATTGCTTGGAAAGCTTTGGGTTGTCCTCAACTTGTGTCAGTTACCCATAATCTGTTATCTTTTAAAAGAAGAACCGATCACCCTTTAGGAGTCCTTCTTCAGCTTCTTGTAACTTTGGGAGGGAAAGCTATCTTTATTGATGTTATGGTATTCCAAGACCCCTTGGATTTATATTTACTCCTTGGGTGAGATTATTTCTATGCCATGAAAGATATAATGTCCACTCTTTTTCATGTCCACGATGGAAGAATTGTGACTATTGATCAAATTTCGTTCGTGGGTCCTGACTTGATTACCAACCCAACAACCTCGTTGAACAGTTCTTATATGCATACAATATTTCCCCCACCACAGGTCAATTATGTGGCATTGTCTCCCATGCCTTCAGTTGTCAATGAAGATGAGCCTCTCAATGTATGCTCAATCTCTTATGACCTAGATCCAATAGTTTACATGGTGATCTCTTTGATAGGGCTATTAGAGCTTGATCTCCTTATCCCTGTGGTGACCTTCAACATGTATTCCTTCCAGAGCATTGTTCTTCCATCCATTGAAGATCTCTTGGAATCCATGACCAAGTTGTGTCCCTTGACATGGTGTCCTTCCGGAGCATTTTCCTCCTGGAAGCCATGATCAAGAAGAGAGTGTTGAGCATGGTTTTTTGATTTCAAGCTCATTAAAAAATGAAACCAACTTTGAGCATAGTTTTTTTTATTTCAAGCTCATTAAAAAACGAAACCATCTTTGAGCATGGTTTTCTGATTTCAAGATTTTTAAAAAATGAAACCATCTTTGAGGATAGTTTTATGAATTCAAGCTCGTTAAAAAATGAAACCAACCACGAGGATAGTTTTGTGTCTCTGTGGAAGCCTCGTTAAAAAATGAAACATAGCTTATGAGGATAGTTTTTGTGTCTCTATGGAAACCTAGTTAGAAAATGAAACAAAGGTTACGAGCATAGTTCATCTCCCGTGTCAAGCTTGTTAAAAAATAAAACAACACGTCTTAAGCATAGTTCCTGTTGTTGTGCCAAGCTTGTTAAAAAATGAAATAGATTTTTCCCCTCTTCGATTGAGTCAAGTACTTTGTTACGTATAGTATTTGAAGCTTCATTTCATCCACTTGTGTCATTGGATGAAACGAAGCTCGGGGGGGAATTCTTACAGCCTCTGGACTTCATGTTGAAGTTAAGCCGCTAGGTTCTTAAGTTGGGGGAAAAGTACCAACTATGAGAATCTGTGAACCATGCGTTGGGAAGCCTCAAGCATTGTTTTATCTGGTTCAAGCTTGTGTACAAATGAAACCACATACCTCAAGCATAGTTTCTCTAGTTCAATCTTGTGTAAAAATAAAACCACTTACCTCAAGCATAATTTTACTCAGGTTCAATCTTGTGTAAAAATGAAACCAGGTGCAAGAATACTTTTGTTTTGTTTTAAACTTGTGTAAAAATAAAATCTATCCCAAGTATAGTTTTTTTTTTTTAAGCTTCTGTAAAAATGAAAACAATCTCGATCTTAGTCTTTGTTCTTTCTCATGCTTGTAAATACATGAGAATGTAACTGAGAAAAATTTATCACTTTTTCAAAATCGTAAAGGTTATATGAAAAAGGAACCCCCTGGAGTTCCCTTAAAGCTCTTTTCAGACTCTCTAAACATGAAAAGATTGTCGAGAAATCTTATTCTTTTCATACTCATTAAATAATTTGAAGAAAACGCCTATTGATCAGTAGTTTATATCTTTTTCAGTCTCATCAGACTACTTTACAAAAAATGAACACTCTAATCAAGCATGATTAGTAGAAGTTATGGATTCCTCTTTAAGTTCTTTTCAGACTCCATAAACATGAAAATACCACTGAGTTTGCTTTCTTTGGACTCGTAAAAAAAACATTGAAAGGCCCATATGGGACTGAACCACTCCTTCTCAGGGTTCATTAAATATACTCTGGGGGACTCATCTGAAGGATGAGATTACAGTTCAAGCATATGTTATCTTCCTCAAGCTTGTGTAAAAACAAAGAGGTACTCGCCAGAGATGGCGGGGGAAAATTGGGAAAGAAATGTGTCTAAATCTGTATTCTATGGAAGTAAGTCACTTTTGAACATGACACCCTTTCACTTTCTTTGTGTCTAGGTTGGAAAATTCTCTTGTCTCTTGATCATACCCCTTTATAAGATTACAAATTGGTCTGTGATCCTTGTTGTTGATTCAGTGTTTACAAGACAGTAGCCGTGTCGTCAATATGTTCAAAGAGAAGTTCAACCCCAAAATCCTTCTATTGCGTTTTCCATTTCTACAGTCCTTAGGCCTTCTATTGTGTCAACCATCCCTGAGTCAGTCCCGAATCACTTGTTACTCTGATCTACTTCAAATATTTTTACCCGTTTCATGTCATTATCCATGAATTATACTTAGAAACTAACTGGTACCTTGGAACTTGCACGCCTCAATGGCAGGTTTCCTCACTTTCAATAGTGGGTTTTCATTATTGACCCCCTATCGAGAGATTCTGCTGAGTGTTCGACTTCATCTCATAAATTTTCACCCATTGGATTGTACTAGTGTACCTTGGGATTCATTTACATTAATGGTAATTTCCCTCGCAGTTGTTAACGATATACACTAATGACCGGTAATAAATTGGTTTCTACCATGTTCGACTTCAAAACATGTATTCACATGGTTAGATTCGTACTATAGAGTGGTGGAGATGAAGACCCTGGATCTTTTCTGACAGATTCAGGTTGAGTTGGAGTATATTCATATTGTGCTATTGCATAGATCCACAGTGTATGTCTCATCGCTATGTTCAAATTTGAGTCTTTAAGACATAGATCCACAGTGTATTTTTGGTGCCTATGTTCAAATTTGAGTCATAATGGCATGGATCCACAGTGTATGTTTGGTGGCCATGACCTATCTTACTTGACATAGATCTTTTCATGTCGGCATTTATGCTTTGATTCACTTGTATTCTGAGTATGATAATGCCTACCTTAGTGATGATATATTATTGTATTGTATTTTTCTTATTTGTTGAAAGGTTTTTGATAGATGTGTTCCTTGTTCCCAACACACACTCGACAAAGTATTTCATCTATCACTCCATTCTAACTTCATACTTTGAGGGGATTTCTATTAAAAAGTATTTGCATCACCCCCTATTTCCATTAATTATGTACACATATCCTTTGTATTTAGAAGGATCAATTGCCTTAATCCCTGAAGAACAATGAAGATGAACTTTCCCATAGAGATGAAATTATCTTTTCCTTTGTAAAAAACCTTGTAAAAAAGGATCGTTGCACCTTGCTCAGTGTTAAGGGTGTGAAGATATAGGATCGACGCAGGTTGCACCACGGTGGCCTTTGAAATTGTCACAGTTTTCTTAGTGCTAAGGGTGTGATGATCTCTCGTACGAAGAAAAAGAGAATCTTCTCAACACTTCTAGAATAAAAGCTTCGAGGGTGAGGTGGCTTCCGATCAGTTTGGATTTGAGTTGCATCCCTGATCTCATGGGATCATCCTAACCTCCTCACCCTATCCTTTTCAGCTTATAAAAGGAGGGGAGTTCTCATGGGAAAGTTAGATTTTTTGGAAGAGCTTGGGAATGGTTAGAGAATTTTTGGAACTTCAGCGTAGTTACAGAGATTCAACTAATGAGATATTATTCTAGCCAAGATTTTGAATTAGGTTCAGCTATAGCTAATTCATATGGACTGTTAGGGCCTATGGTCTCTTTGTGTTTCACTTTGTCAAGATGATATCTTAAGTAGTTGTTAGATCTACAGTATCATAATTTGTGGAGAAGAACTGTGTGGGAAGCAAGGAACTGTTGGAAGAAACCTGACAACATGAAGGCATCTGGTTGTATCTTTCTTCTGCATTATTTAATACAGATATACTTTTATTTCCTATATAAATGTTATTTGTCCATATTGTATGATTTCTTGATCACATACATAGTTTCATATCGAATAGACTCTGTTATTCTTGTATTCATTGGCTTGTGTTTGTTTATAGATATTTCTCCATAAGCCTTATGACGGAGCTAGGATAACATTGGCAAGGTTAGTTCTACAACATTTAAAAGGTATGTTTTGGATCCTCTTCTTATTTGGTAACTGAAATATAAGGAAATTTTAGTATACTGTCTTGTTTTGTTCTAGTCTCGGGATGAAACTAGGGAGATTAGTTTGTGTCTGCACTTTCCGATTTGTCCGATAACATGATTTTCATTTCAATATTTGAGGCATTTGAGTTTATTGCATTTGAAACTGTTTTTGATTATGTAATGCCTGCTTGGACCTTATGCTCTTTACCCTGTTTCACCTTGGTGGTTGACATTGTTCCCTAGTAAGTGGTCACCCTAAGAGATGGTTTTTCTACTGGGATGTCCCCTTGATGAGTCATTGTTCCATTCCCGACCATAATTTTGACTTTCCACACTTCATTCCTCCATCTCCTTATCTTTTGGGTTTTCGGGTGTACTAACCCAAGAAGGGGTTTTCCATCATTTCATGGGAAGAAGGGGTTGAAGGCCCAGAGGGGAGATAGCTGGAAACATATAAAAGTCTAATCATGAACCTTCCATATGCTCGACCAAAGAGGTCTTGAGAGAAATGAAAAACTTCTCCTAAAAAATCAATTACCCGCAAAAGAAAACACATAGTATAAATGTTTCACTTGATTGACGGATTTACACAAAGTGTGTTACAAGCTAGACTATACCCCCATGCCACTATGTGTTCTTCTCCCTTCAAGTGAAACTAAGGTACTTCCCCCCCAATATAATCGATTCACTCTTAGGGAGTGCCCAACGTTTGGACTCTAGTTAACTAGTCACAATAAATGGGTTTGGAAAAAGGATGCATTGAAAATGAAGGTGAAACTCACCCTCTACAAAGACACCCATAAATGAGACACTGCGATCCCTTGTATGTCATGAAACCCATGCCCAAAATTCTTTCCCCCATCCATTAATTCTATCCACATGTCTTAGAGAGGGTTTTCTTTTGGGAAGCACTCCTTGACTTAGGAGAGGATTCACCCAATAGGTCACTTTGTCAACCCTCCCATACCTAAACTTGGCAAATTGCATAGGGTCTTTAATAAATTGTTTAGTTTGATGAGGTGGTTTTGGATACACATGCTTAGATGGATATTTTATTGAATTGATTTACTCATCATGATGCATTTGACTTGAGATCCTTGGAGGGAATATTCCTTTTCTTTGTAGGACCTTGTTTGGTGGAAAGATTTGGAAGAACAAGCCTAGCTTGGGCTTCCTTGAGGCTTGAAGCCCACAGGTTAGATACCATGGACCACACTTTGGATGATGACCATAGCCTTTGGAGGCCTAAGATATGCCTTGGAGGACCTCACCCATGCCCCTACTAGCCCAACATTTGGCCTTTGGAAGCCAAAACGTCACACTTTGAGGGCTTGACGTCATGCATAGGTTAGGGTTTGGTGGTGATGAGGACACATGGAATGATTTGAAAGAAGAACACCTTGGATCATGGAGGAGATACTTGGAATGAGGACACATGGCCTTTGGAGGCTTAGCACATTCATCCTCAACCTCACGTTTTTCTTCTAAGTGCCAAAATGTTTCCCTAGAAGAGTGACATTTTACTTTTAGAGTTTCTTTCATGTGCAAATTATGAATTCAATATTATTATTTTGTAAAAGGGGAAAATTAAGGGTTGTTGTCTCCTTACTTTGTGGTTTACCCTAATTTTTGTGGACAAACTCTTATTAGAGGTATTTGTATAAACAGATCATCTATATTTCATTTTGATCATAGCTCTCCCATGTGGAGAAGGATACTTGGCTGAAATTTTCCCCCTACTTTGGAAATTTTATTCTTTCTCTCTTTGTTGTGATATGGTTTATCTCTTGTTTTATGTAAGGAAGTGGCACACTATCTCTTGGAGGTTCTTTCTCTTGCCTTGGTGATGAAAATTATTGGTAACTAAGGTTTGTCTTAACATTTTTCTTGGAATTTGTATAGGGATGATTTTAAGGATGGAAATTTATTTTAAAATGTAGAAACCTTGGCGAATACTACTAATCCTTCATATGTCAACTATAAATGTTTGGCGATATTGTTTTAAAAATATTCAAATTTCTAAGTATTTTATATAGTTTTTATAAAGTTTTGGCGATTTTTAAGGTAAAATAATTTTATCCTATAGAATTTGGGCAAATCATTTTTAAAATAACGAATCTCGTTTTTGGAAAAACCATGGAAAATTAGCCCATGAGCGAAATTTAGGCCCTAAAGAAAATCGCGAGATTTGTAAGGAAAATCGACATTTGTTAGGTTACTTTCTTGTTCCATGGTTGTTATCAGTTAGATCCTTAAAGTTGTATGCGGGAATACACCCTCCACCAAGTTTATCATTGTTGTTTATTGAAAGGAATATTGCAAATATTGGTAGGAGGAGTAAAAGGGTTTACACCCTCCTAGATCTTACCTTGTTAGGGTTACTTGCTCAAGGGAGTAAAAGAGCTTACAACCCTTGAGAAGTAGTAGGCCTAACCTAGTACAAGAAGACTTAGTAACCCATTTGGCAAGGCACTAATCATTTATTGCATGGGATAAATAAAATACTTGCATTAAAATATGTGATTTTACGAGATATTGAATTTGTTCAAAGTGGAATCAATTCTTTGTCTTAATCACTTGCTTGAGCCACTAGGGAGTTTTGATTGGTCAAGGATATCTTGTTGTTGTTAAAGAATTATGCTACGTCCATTAGGGATGCTGCAAACTCTCTTTTTCAATCTTAATTTCTCACTCTTTTATCGTTGGAAATAGTTGGAAAGTTGCTATTGTTAATCTACTTGATGTTGGCTATTGTTCGGAAAAAATTTGGCTAATTCCTTGGGGTAAAAGTTGTTGTTGTAGTGAATATTTGCTACAGCCATTTGGATGTTCTGAAAAATATCTGAAAACATATTTTTGTAGCTCTAATTCACCATCAAATCTTGTGCTAAAGTATTGGGAATTATTCAGCATGTTTAGTGCTTCATTGACCAATAAATACGTGATGTTTTTTATGGTTATTTATGCAATAAGTAATTTATTTCATTGATGATATATATATATATATATATATATATTTTTTTTTTCTTACTTCTGTAAATCAAGACATAAAGCTTCACTTGCTTGTCCCACTAATCTTAAGGCTTGTATCACTCTTATTTGTCTTGTTTCGGAAGTTCTAACACTTTGGTGCAGGTACTCAAGTCTTTGGAAATCATTTCCTTTCAAAAAGATGTATTTTAAATCCCTCATACTTATTCCATCATTGATCTAAGGGGTTCCTCTCATTATCTCTCCATATTCCATCTCAATCCCCCTAGGGTCACCTGGGATTCCCCCCTTGAGTTGATCGCTTCATGTCTAAAGTGAAGGAAATACTTATCTAAGGTGATAGTGAGTAGGTATTCTTCTAGTTGTCTCCATCTTGTGGTTTGGATCAGGATTTTCCCAACCTACATTTTGCGCAATGACATTTTGGTGTCGTTGTCAAGGAGGATTTTGAATCCTCTTTCATTCCCTAAGGACACTTTGGAAAGCTACCATCCAAAATCATTTACCCCTAGATTTCATGGCAACTCCACTTGAAGGATGTTCCTCTTCCACCCTCGATGAGATTTTCATAAAGTTCATCTGGGGACTCCATTAAGGTATTACCCTAAGTAATGGAACCATGGCCTCACGAGACTTACCATGAGAATTCCATAAGGTGTAACCTTCTATTGATATTCATAATATCCTTAGATATCCAAATTAGTTCTCTACAGAGTGGAGGGAAAATTCCCCTAGAATTAATAGTGATCCAACACTAGTAGTCACCCATGTCATAAATTATATGAAGTATGCTTCAAGATTAAATGTGCTACATGAAGATGTGTGGATGAAATTTTTTGTATCTTCACTAGAATCAAGTCAAAGGAGTTGTCTTTCAAACTCATGTAATCCAATAAGTATCCAGTCTTCTACAAATCTCATTGAATAATTTCTCAGGCATTATTGACTAGCTACCTAGAATTTGCAAGATACTTTCCAAGAGATGAAAGATCCTCTTTGCATAGAAGGTTTTCCTATAGATGAGGATAAAGAAAATCTTGGAAGATAGATATATGAAAAAAATTACCAAGAAGATCTCTATAAAGTTTCTCATGTTGAATGTCCATACCTGACATTTGATGAAGACATCCAAGCCTATGTTCTTCTTGCACATGAAGACAAAAATGGTCATTTTTAGTCGTACTAATGGTCTTATGAAAGAACCCTTGGATCTGTTTGATGAGAATATAAACACTTTCATACAGATTGGGAGACGCAGATGGGATTTTAGTCATCTCATTTTTTATAGAGAGCCCATTTATCACATTGAGGGTAGCTCTTATGGAAAGGGGATTGATTTGTGATCTTCATAGGACTGGTCTCCATGCATGTATGATTCAGATATTTGGCAGCCTGATGATGACATGGTTACAGATTTGTTTTGTCCATTCAAGGATGACCTGTCACAACGTATTCATGGTGGTTTTTAGTCATCCCTTGGGATTTGTGATGCAGATCCTTTTGAGGATGCAAATATTTTCTGTGAGGACCCCCAACCACCTTTGTCATCAATTTTATATGAACATCAAGATGTGGCCATTCCATAGAAATTAAAGGCTCACTCTATAAAGTGAAAGTATTTTCATCTTGAGGATTTTTACAAGGTCTCCCAGATGAAGAGGAAACACTTTTCTCCCTCTAGACATGAGGTTGTCCCTTACCTCTTATCTTCTTCTCTAGGAAGCCATGCAGTTTTCTTCCAATCTCACATCTCCTCTCAATCTTTGACAAGTAGTGGATCTTTATGTGCAGATGAAGATGCACCATTGTATATGTATGGTAGTATTCTTCAGATATGGGTTGATCGAGCTTGTGGTTATCACTTCAGGTAGGATTTTCAGGATGATCATAATTGCAGCTGCTCTTTTCAACAAGATTTCCTCCCCCCCACCCATATCCATTGGTTTAATTTCATGATTGATTATATATTTGTTTATTATCATGATTATTATGTGCTCGACCTATCTTTTTGGTATTACATAATTAATAATAAGGGGAGATACCTTGATAAAGTGATGGACAAATGGTTGCACTGGTCGTATGACTTCACCTGACATCACCTATCACCTGATCTTCAGGGCCCCATGGCCCTAGGCAAGTAAGTAGGTCATCTTGCTTTATTTCATTTTCATATTGATTTCTCATTGTAGTTTAGTTGCATTTCATATTTGGTTTTCATTTTTCTCTACTTGCATTATTGATGTACATCATATATATGAAAAATACTAAAAAAATATTTTCTAGATTAGTTGTCATTTTTTTGGATATCTTATTATGGACAAAGGATGAGTGAACCATCCTACTCTTAAATAGTCTTAATAGTTTGTTGTTTCAGTGTGTGTAGGCACAGGTCTACCATGAGATGTTGCAATTCTCATGCACTATACAACGAGTACATGTCCCCAAATAGGAGTCGTCTGTTATCCCCAATTCTAGGGATGACTAAGGAGATGATGTCTCGAGGCCCTCATATTGTAGACGTTGAGTACCGAGATACAACTTAACTAAAAATGTCCACTTACAAAAATGGAGATCTTCTTCACCACCAGAGATTCCAGGTTCATCATGAGGGTATCCACCACACTAGCTTTCTTTCAGAAGACATTGGTCTTGCTCCATGAGGTACAAGCTAGGTATTATGGTGAGTGTCATTTCAATATTTGAGGCATTTGAGTTTGTTTCATTTGAAACTGCTTTTGATTATGTAACACATGCTTGGACCTTATGCTCTTTACCATGTTTAACATTGGTGGTTGACATTGTGCCCTAGTAAGCGATCACCCTTAGGGATGTGTTTTCTACAGGAATTTCCTCTTAACGCGTCATTGTGCCATTCCTAACCATACTTGTCACTTTCCACACTTTTCCCCCCCATATCCTTATATTTTTGGTTTTCAGGTGTATTGACCCAAGAAGGGGTTGTCCTTCATTTCATGGGAAGATGGGGTTGAAGGCCCAGAGGGGAGATAGCTGGAAAAAGATAAAATCCTAATCATGAACCTTCCATATGCTCTCCCAAAGAGGTCTTGAGAGAAATGAAATTCTTCTCCTAAAAAATAAAACACCTGTAAAAGAAAAAACATAGTATAAATGTCCCACTTGATTCAGGGATTTACACAAAGTGCATTACAAGCTAGACTATACCCCCATGGAACTATGTGTTCTTCTCCATTCAAGTGACACTATGTTACTTACCCCCCAAGCTAATAAATTCACTCATAGGGATTACCCAACATTTGGACTCTAATTAACTAATGGAAATAAATGGGCTTGGAAAAAGGATGCATTGAAAAAGAAGGTGCAACTGACCCTCTAAACAGGCACCCATAGATGAGACACTACGATCCCTTGTATGTCATGAAACCATGCCCAAAATTATTTCCCCTATCCATGCCATTCTCTCCACATGTCTTAGAGAGGGGTTTCTCTTTGGAAGCAGTCCTTGACTTAGGGGACGATTCACCCAATAGGTCACTTTGTCAACCCTCCCATAACTAAAGTTGAAAAATTGCATAGGGTTTTTAAGCAATTGTTTAGTTTGATGAGGTAGTTTGTATGAACATTCTTATATGGATATTTTATTTAATTTATTTAGTCATCATGATGCATTTGACTTGAGATCCTTGGAGGGAATATTCATTGTCTTTGCAGGACCTTGTTTGGTAGACATATTTGGAAGAACAAGCATAGCTTGGGATTCCTTGGGCCTTGAATCCCACAGGTTGGATACCATGGCCCACACTCTGGATGATGATGAAAACCTTTTCAATCTTGAAATATTCTGGAGGACCTCACCCATGCCCCTACTAGCCCAACGTTTGGCCTTTGGAGGCCAAAACGTCACACTTTGAGGGCTTGATGTCATGCATGGGTTAGGGTTTGGTGGTGATGAGGAAACATGGCAGGACTTGAAGGAAGAATACCCTAGATCATGGAGGAGAGACTTGGCATGAGGACACATGGCCTTTCGAGGCCTAGCACATTCATCCTCAACCCCATGTTTTGCTTCTAAGTGCCAAAACGTTGCCCTAGAAGGGTGACATTTTACTTTTATGGTTTCTTTCATGTGAAAATTATGAACTAAATATTATTATTTTGTAAAAGGGGAAAAGTAAGGGTTTTTGTCCCCTTACTTTGTGGTTTACCCTCATTTTTGTGGAAAAACTCTTATTAGAGGTTTCTGTATAAATAGAGATAATTTATATTTCATTTTGATCATAGCTCTCCCATGCAAAGAAGGATACTTGGCTGAAATTTTCTCCCTAATTGGGAAAATTCATCATCTCTCTCTCTCTCTATTATGATATGTTTTATCTCTTGTATTATACAAGGAAGTGTCGCACTGTCTCTTGAAGGTTCTTTCTCTTGCCTTGGTGATGAAAATTCTTGGTAACTAGGGTTTGTCTTGGCATTTTTCTTGGAACTTGTAAGGAAAATATTCATTTGTTAGGTTTATTTCTTGTTCCATGGTTGTTATTGGATATTTCCTTGGAGGATTATAAGGGCATACACCCTCCACAAAGTTTTATCATTATTGTTTGTTGAAAGGACTATTGAAAAGGTTGCTAGGAGGAGTAAAAGGGTTTACACCCTCCTAGATCTTACCTTGTTAGGGTTACTTGCTCAAGGGAGTAAATGGGATTACCTCCCTTGAGAAGTAGTAGGCCTAACCTAGTACACAAATACTCCATAGCCCATTTGTCAAGGAAATAATCATTTATTGCATTGGATAAATAAAATACTTGCATTAAAATACGTGATTTTATGAGATATTGAATTTGTTCAAAGTGGAATCAGTTATTTTCCTTAATCGCTTGCTTGAGCCAATAGGGAATTTTGATTGGTCAAGGATATGGTGTTTCTATTACAAACTTATGATACAACCATTAGGGTGGCTGCCAACTCTCTTTTTCAATCTTAATTTCTCACTCTTTTACTTTTGGAAATAGTTGGAAATTTGTTATTGTTAATCTACTTGGTGTTGGCTATTGTTGGGAAATTTTTTGGCTAATTCCTAGGGGTAAAAGTTGTTGTTGTAGAAAATATTTTTGACAACAATTTGGTTGTTCTGAAAAATATTTGAAAACATATATTTTCAGCCCTAATTCACCATCAAAGCTTGTGCTAAAGTATTGGGAATTAGTTGGCATGTTTAGTGCGTCATTGCCCAATAAATACTTGATTATTTTGATGGTTATTTATGCAGTAAGAAATTGATTTCATTGTTGGTGTGTGTGTGTGTGTGTGTTTACTGCTGTAAATTAGGACAACAAGCTTCACTTGATTGTCCCATTCATCTTAAGGCTTGTATCACTCTTATTTGTCTTGTTTCGGGAAGGTATAACAATTTGGGGCAAGTACTCAAGTCTTTGGAAATCATTACCTTTCAAGAAGACTCATTTTCAAGCCCTCATAATTCTTCCATAATTTCCCTAAGGGGTTCTTCTCATTATCTCTCCATCTTCCATCTCAATCCCCCTAGGGTCACCCGTGATTCCCCCCTTGAGGTGATCACTTCACCTATAAACTGAAAGAGATACTTATCTAAGGTAAGAGTGAGTAGGTATTATTATATTTGTCGTCATATTGTGGTTTGGGTTGGGATTTTCCCAACCTACATTTTGCACGATTACAAGGTGTATGCACTTATACTCCTCCTAGGGTTTCAACCAACAATAACCATGAAACAAGAAGGAAGAATTAACAATTGCATATTTTCCTTACTAATTCCAAGAGAGATGCATGAAAAAACCCTATTTCATCAATAAAATTACCATTCATAAGCAAGAGAAGAAGTCTCCAAGAGGTACCCAACACCTTATCTCAAGCATTCACCAAGAGAAATCTCCAAAAATAATTTGCACAAGAGAGAGATACCGAAATTCCCAAGTAGGGAGCAAATTTCAGCTACTGGTCTTCTAAAAATGGGAGAGCTATGATGTCAAAATGAAATGAAATGATATCTATTTATACCAATCCTACTACATGTGTTTGTCCACTTAATTCTAGGGTAAACCACAAAGTAAGGGGACACCAACTCTTAGTTTTCCACTTTGTTGGTTGTGGAGCCTGATTATCTTCTTGATTCAAAGGTCTTTATTTTTAACCATGTTTATACCCCATGAAGACTTTATGCCCCGAAAGAATGTACACTCCTCCATGTGGGGGAGTGTAGGGTGGCTTGCCCCTCCTAGTGAGTTATGTTAGGGTTTTTTACCCTAGAAGGAAACCCTCTTTTATGACGGAAATGTATTTTGGATATGTATCATTGGGAATAATGTATTCTAAGTGAGGAGACTGTGAGAGAAAGAAGAGGAAGTTACAGTGAGTGTGTTGTAGGTTGTATCCCTTCATTTGTTGGATAATAATAAAGGAAGGACCTGACAATTTCTCTAGTGGACATAGCCCACACTGGTTGAACCAAGTATATCTGTGTCTCTATTGTATTGTGTATCTTCTTTGTTTTATTTATGCATTTGTTTTATTTTAATGCTTCACGATCTTGTTTTTCTAATAGCTGGCATCAATGTAAAAGGTAAATCGCAGGAAAAGAGGGTTCCTGGTTTGAGTGGGAGAAATGGAGGAAGATGGAAAGTTTAGGGTCGAGAAATTTAACAACCAAAACTACCAGTTATGGAATATGCAGATGGAAGATTATTTATATCAGAAGGATCTATTCCTACCATTGGCTGGAATAGAAAAGAAGTCGATGGCCATGAAGGACGAAGAGTGGGAGGTTCTTGACAAAAAGGCACTAGGAACGATACGACTAAGCTTGGCAGCATCGATGGATTTCAATCTTTTGAAAGAAAAGATAACGAAGGAGATGATGGACACATTGTCTAAATTGTATGAAAAAATATCGGTGTCCAATAAGGTATTTCTAATGAAGAGATTATTTAATATGAAGATGTTAGAAGGTGGGTCTATTGCAGATCATTTAAATAATTTTAATACGATTACTAATCAAGTAAGTTCTGTAAAAGTAGAATTTGATGATGTGGGCAGGGCTCTTCTAATCTTGTCCTCATTGCTAAAAAGCTAGAATGGCTTGGTCATGGTTGTAAGTAACTCTGTCTCTGGTTCAAACACTCTAAAATTTGATGATGTTGTTGGTGTTATCCTTAGTGAGTAAATGCGACAATCATGGAGCGTGCAAGAAGTATGAGATTGCATGTTGGTTTTCCCTTACAGTTATGGGAAGATGTTGTAGATATTGTTGTTTAATTAAAAAATAGAGGACCTTCAAGCTATTTGGATGGTATAATTCCATAGGAGGCATGGACAGGTAAAAAGGTAAACTATTCCTTTTTGAAGACTTTTAGTTGTGAAGCATTTGTCCATATTGATAAAGAAAATAGAACAAAGTGTGATGACAAATCCAAGAAGTGTACCTTTATTGGATACAGTGTTAATGATTTTGGTTATCGCTTATGGGATTATGAAAATCACAAAATCATTAGGAGTATAGATTTCATATTCAATGAGAAGGTCATGTACACAGATCAATTGCAGGGAAAAAAACAGGAAAAAGAAAAACCAGAATACACAGTGCTTGATGAGATTACTGAAAAATAAATTCCAAAGGTATTAGAAAATAAAAATGTACAACAATAGGAGCAACAAGTACCTCGAACTCCTGCAAGTGTTGTTAGAAGATATGCCAGGCTAAGTAGACCCCCTGAATGATACTCTCCTTAATTCTATTATTTATTGTTGACTGATTCTGGTGAACAAGAATGTTATGAAGAGGCAATGCAGGTAGATACTAAAAATAAGTGGGAGAAAGGAATGAACGAGCAAATGGATTCCCTAGTAAACCATACTTGGGATTTGGTTCAGTTTCCTAGAAGAAAAAGAGCATTGCATAATAAATGGGTTTACAAGTTGAAGGAAGAAGACGGGGGAAAAAAGAGGTACAAGGCTAGACTTGTTGTAAATGGTTTTGCACAAAAGAAATGTATATATTTTGATGAATATTTTATCTATTTGTTAAAATGACTTCAATTAGGACTATCTTAAGTGTTGTGGCAATAGAATATTTGCATATTGAACAGTAAGATGTAAAAACAAATTTTCTCCATGGGGATTTGGAGGAAGAGATTTATATGCAACAACCACAGGGGTATGAGGTCAAAGGAAAGGAGAATTTGGTATGCTGGTTGAAGAAGATCTTGTATGGCCTAAATCAAGCTCCAAGGAAATGGTATTTAAAGTTTCACAAGTTTATGAAAGAACAAGGTTATAGTAGATGTTATTCTGATCATTGTGTTTATTTTAAAAGGATAGAAAGTGGAAGCTATATTTTCTTTCTATTGTATGTAGATGACATGCTTGTTGTTTATACTTAGAACACATCACCAAAAGACTTCATCCTCCCTTGAAATCCAGCCTTCTTTACTTTAGATTTCCTCTGAAATTCGA
>JASDQU011441195.1:23711-36016 GCA_032191745.1 Picea mariana
TTCTTTCCTCCAATTGTTGAGGTGTCAACCTTATAGGTTGTTGTGTTTTAGAAGAAGCAGCATTATTCTCTCTATAGATGTTAGGATTGGTCCTTCTAGTATCCATAGCCATATTTTTACTTTCAACATTTCTTGCCACCCTAAATGCATTCTCCAATGATTTGAGTTCCCAAAGGCAAAACTCATGTTGAATGTTATCTCTTAAAGTTCCTATGAATACATTAGTCAAGTGCTCATCTGGAATATTTGTTACCTTTATATTCAATCTTTGGAAGTTCTCAATGTGATTTGTAACTGAACCCTTTTGCTTGAGATTTATCAATTGGCTAAACAAGGTATTGCTCCTTGTATTCTCATAGTGTGCTATCATTTCTTCCATGAAAATTGTCCAAGTGATGTGTGATTTACGAGAACAAAGCCATCTATACCATACAAATTGATTGGGTTCTAAATATAAAGAAGCAATTCATACCTTTTGTGTATGTGGAACATTATGTAGATCAAATAATTGCTCCATCTGAAGTATCCATGTGATAGGGTCCTTGCCATCAAACTTCTGCATATCGATCTTAGGAATGTGGTTGGTCTTTAATCCAAACTTAGAGTTTCTCCATTCTTGATTCACCTTCCTTATGTCCTCATCATGAATTTCATGGGATACATTTTCACTTTCAGGTGCCCTCTCTATTACAAAATTTTCCAATCCTTCCATGACCTCCTCTTTTAAACCATCCATCTTAGTATTTATTGCCTCCAACTTAGCTTCCATATCTTGTAGTTCATCTTTTGTTACTGTCTTCTTTTGTATATCATTTATGTCCCTATGCATTTCTTCACCTTCATCAAGAGTCCAATTAGGATTTTCTGGAGGCTTATTTGGTGTATAAGTTCCCTTTTTGGGTGGCATGTTGGCCAAGTATCACTTTTGAACCTTGATTTTTAGGTGGATCTGCTAGACAATCTTTCTTCTACTGTATCTCCAAAATTTTGTCCCTTCTGGGTATGAAACTTTCTTTTTTGTAGTTCTCTGATATTTCTTCTCTTCAATGCCACATGTCTGATCAAAATTGGATGTGCCAAGTGGAATTACGGTAACTTCCCCACAACTTGCTGATTTTTGGCCTTTCCATGAGATCTCACTTGTATAGCGTGCCCCGCAAAAATTAAATGATATAAAATTCTGAAACTTGTACCAAAAATACTATAGACTGTCCACTATCCAATGAAACTAGTCTCACTCAATTTGGATACTCTAGGAATAAGTTATGACTATTTTACTTGGAACACCTTCTTGAGACTAGTCAGATACCCTATCTTCCACAGGGTGTATCTACAAATTTAAGATGACCCAGAAGCTGAAATTTTTACCACATATACCTTACTAATTTCTGTGAATATCCTTCAAAGGTCTGAAATGTTACAAAAAATTATTTATAGTGAGAATTATGCAATGAATCAGTTCAGGATGATTCCAGAACCCTATCTTGCACAGGTTGTATCTCCGAAAGTATAAGGTCTCAGGAGATGAAATTTTAACCCAATGTACCTTGATCTGTCTACTAAATATACTCCAAGCCATTCCTTCTGAAACGCTATATAAAAAAATTTATAGCGAAAATTACAAGGTGTCTCAGATGTAGCAATGAAACCCCAAGACCTTGAGCTCTGATACCATATGTTAAGAATCAAATATCAATATAGCATAGAAAAACATCAGAATAAGTACTCAATGCCTTGAAAAAGAGAGAAACTCATATAATAATCCTCTTCGAGGGGGAAACCTCCTTATTCCCACATAAATGTACAATTACAAGATGATTCAAAATGAAAATGTCTCCTTGGTATATATAAGAGACTAGGAGGTATAATTACAACTAATGGACTAAATCTGACATAAATAAAATAATATTACTAATATAATATGCCCTAATTAATGGGTAATGAACCACTATTTAGGGCTTAACAGGTAGTGCTACTCATGCATTATGTTTTGTTGGTTCAGACATTGTTCTAAAGGGATATGTTGATTCAGATATGGCAGGTGATAAATATAGCAAGAGGAGCACCAGAGGGTATGTTTTTACTATAGGCGTAACAACAATAAGTTAGATTTCGAAACTGCAAAAGGTTGTTTCACTTTCAACAACAGAGGTTGTTGGTGCAATTATATGCATAATATATTACCAAACATAAATTATCGACCAGGATTCGTAATCAGTAGATTTGATGCACTATATATGCGAAAAAAAGGTGGTCTATCTAGGTCTAAGGAGTATAGCTCCATCAAGAAACAATCAATAACAAGATGCTCTATTTTCACACTTTTTCAAATAACATTCTCCACTCATTTCAAAATCTAGAAAGAAAAATTGATCAACAAATGCATAACTCTGAATTCTTGTTCAGGGAATATATATATGCTCATTATAGGCTCATGAAAGATAGAGATGGGCTATGAGTCTATCTCTTGTAACAAACACACAATCACTCATTAATATTCTGGAAACTTAACTGAGATAAAATAACTACCAGGTAGAGTATAAACACTCCATTATAAACGCATGTATGTGAGAGATGGAGATCTTGATCTCATTTCTTGTAACAACTCAATTCAATAATAACTTGCAAGAAATCCCTATCTAATTTTGCACACTTCTTCAAACCAATGACATTCATAAAATAAATCAATGGAACTTGATAATTATGAAAGTCTATTTCATTCCTACTCAGGAAACATAATTTTTTATGAGATGTTCCATTTGCTAGCTCATGTAATGTGAATGATGGACTCTCAAACTATTCCTGTAATTGCACACTTTGAAATCAATTCTAATAGTGAAATAAAAAATGAAATCAAAACAACAAGTACAGGAAATAAAAATCTATACTAATAATTTACAATGAGCTTACCAAGTTGGATCGGTGGGCCCTTGCTGATGCCAACATGGAAGATTTTGGATCAGAAAGTGTTAAATTCAAAAACACACACAGGATCATTGAATTCAAACTTGCATTAATCTTCAACAAGTAAATTTACAAAAAGAGTCTGCTCAAAAATCCAATCTGCAGCATAATAATTCCTCTCCTTTGGCTTAGAGCCATAACTCAATTTATATACTTTTTACATTACAAATTTGGATCTAGAAAATCCAATCCATGAACAATAAATCAAAACCATTTTCCCTCAATGGAGGTCGAGTACAACCATTATCTAATCAAGGAAATACATTTCCCACGAATCTGGGCATGATCCTAGAATTTCTGGAAAATTGGCAGTGATTTAGGATGAATCGTTCCCCCTGAGCTGGAGGTCCACACATGTGAGATATGGGAACTTTGGCCCATGTGTCCACATGAAAAAATCACTCTGGAAAAAACCCATGTCCCAAAAATTTAGGTTCATCTTTATCTTACTGGAAATAGAGGTGAAAATATAGTACCAGAATGCTGGTACCGAAATTCTATAGATAGGGTTTTAGTACTGGATGAACACAGTCATGACCATGAGTACCGAATCAGGTGCAAAGGTAGTACCGGAATAGATGCAAGACTGGTACCAGATGCAATGTTGAGTGTGATGGTACTAGATGCAATGTTGAGTTGGTACCGGATGCGATGTGGAGTACCAGAATAGGTGGGACATTAGTACCGGAATAGGTGGAGCATTGGTACCGAATCAGATAGGTTACCGAATCATACTATGGTTGCAGTACCGGATTAGTGAAGTACTATATGAAGCTGCTTAAGATTCAAAGTGAATAGGAACATACATAATCAATCATCGAATTGAATTTAATCAAGAAAACTAAACAAATAATGCCTTAATCATAAGTTACCACTCTATGCACATGGACAAGGTCATCAAGTGGATTTGTGGAGGAAACAGTCAATTAAATACACATAGAATAGGTAAAATAGGCTCATATAGAGGATAATATAGGGTAATAGAGGTGTAAAAATGGAGACTCAAGAGTGGCAGAGTATGTTTCGGCTACATAGGCTAGTAAAGAGATGATTTGGTTACTGAGGTTTATGGAGGGATTGGGAAAGAAGCATGAGAATAACAGGTTGTATTGTGACAGTGAGAGTGTCATTCATCTTGAAAAGAACTAAACCTTCCATTCAAAGTCTAAGAATATACAACTCAAGTACCATTTCATATGATCTATCTTGGAAGATGGACATTTGAAGTTGGAAAAGATACACACTAGCCAGAATCTTGCAGACATGTTAACAAAGGGAGTAACCATGGAGAAACTAGTTCCTGCTCAGTTTCAGTCGGTCTTCAAGCATGAAGATGAAGATGAAGATGAGAAATTTTACAAGTCCAAGAAGGATCATAGTCCAACATATACAACAACAATGGAGTTGTTGAGATCAGTCTCCAAGTGGGAGATTGTTGGTTGTGGAGCCTAATTATCTTCCTGATTTAGAGGTCTTTGTTTTCAGCCATGTTTATATCCCATGAAGACTTTACACCCAGGAAAAATGTACACTCCTCCACGAGGGGGAGAGAAGGGGGGGATTTCCCCTCTTGCGAGGTCCAAGGGAAAGTGGGCCCCTGGCAAGGCTCAGGGGCGAAGCCCCTGAAGGAAAAATTACCTTGTAAATGTATATTGTAATTTCATAGTAAATCTGGACCATTCATTATAAGGTCACATATCTGATAGTAGAAGTTATGTTAGGTTTTTTTTCCCTAGAAGGAAACCTTCTTTTATGAGGGAAATGTATTGCATCTATGTATCACTGCAAATACTGTATTCTGAGTGAGGATATTGTGAGAGAAAGAAGAGGAAGTTACAATGGGTGTGTTGTAGGTTGTATCCAGGAAGGACCTGGCAATTTCTTTGGTGGGCATAGCCCACACTGGGTGAACCACGTATATCTATGTCTTTATTGTATTGTGTATTTTCTGTGTTTTATTTATGCATTTGTTTTATTTTATTGCTCCGCGATCGTGTTTTTCTAACACCCTTTACAATACAAAGTTCAAATTTAACCCTAAAATAAACATAGGAAACCCTGAAGAAGCATAACATCACCCTTTTAGGGAAATGTCTCGACACCTTTAGCAAAACGTTGAGCATGGAGATGAAACATTGGGCCTCCAAAGGTCTCCCTCTCAAGTGCTAGGATCCTCAAGGTGCCCCTCTCCATCCAAATATTCCAATTATCAAGGAACAACAACACCACCACAAGCCCTAGCCCTAGGGTGACGTCAACCTCCTCAAAAGTGACGTTTTAGCCTCAAGATAAAATTGTTGGGATGACTAAAGGTTGGGTTACATCCTCCATGGTATCTCCTCAGGCCTCCAAAGGATAGCATCATAGTCTGGTGTGAGGGACATGATATCCAACTAATGGGATTCAAGCCCCAAGGAAGCTCGATCTAGGCTTATTCTTCCAAATCTGTCCACCAACTAGGTCCTACAAAGAAAATGAATGCTCCCTCCAAGGATATCAATTCAAATGCATCATGATAAGTAAATCAAATCAACAAAAGATCCATATAAGCATGTACATCCAAACTACCTCATCAAAATAAACAAGTTCTCAAAGACCCTATGAAATTTTCCAATTTTAGGTATGGGAGAGTTGACAAAGCGACCTATTGGGTGAATCGTACCTCAAGTTTAGGATTGTTTCCCAAGTTGACCCCTATCTAAGACATGTGGAAAAAGTGACATGGATGGGGGCAAGACTCTTGGGCATGGGGTTAATGACATACAATAGACTATAGTATCTCATTTAAGGGTTCCTTTGTAGAGGTTGTGTTTCACCTTCATTTTCAATGCAACTTTTTTCCAAGCCCATTTATTTCCTTTTGTTCTTTTTAATATGTTTCCAAGTTGAAGACAAGGTGGGGCTTCTACCTAAGCATGAAAAACAATGCTCACATTGACTCTAACTTAGTCACATCATGCTTCCCCAAGTTGAAGTCATGTGTGGGGCTTCTACCTAAGCATGAAAAACAATGCCCACATGTGCTTTACCTTTATTGGAAATTTTCAATAATTATTTTTTACGGGTCCCACTATTTTATTACAAGATACATTTCATTGTCCTCGGGATCCCTAGGTGAGCATATAGAAGGTTCACATTTTTCTTTTATATTTTTCCATCTACAAGGCTCTGGTTCTTCAACCCCTTCTTCCCATGAAATGAGGGACAATGTCTTCTTGGGTTAGTACACCCGAAAATCCCAAAAGGTAAGGAGATGAGGGGATGAAGAGTGGAAAGTGAAAAATATGGTCGAGAATGGCACGATGAATTATCAAGAGTACCTCCCATTATCACACCTATCCCCAAGGGTGACTCACTTACTAGGGTGCAATGTCAACCACCACAGTGTAATAGGGAAAAGAGCATGATGTCCAAGCAAACATTACATAATCAAAAGCAATTTAAAATGTAAAAAACTTAAATGCCTCAAATATTGAAATGAGACTCACCATAATACCTGGATTTTACCTCATGGAGAAAGACCCAATGTCTTATGGAAGTAAGCTGATGTGGTGGATGCCCTCATGATGAACCTGAGATTTGTGGTGGTGAAGTGAGCCTCTATCTATGCAACTGGACATTGTTGGTCAAGTTGTCTCTTGGTAATCAATGTCTGCAAACCGAGGGCCTTGATAAATCATATCCTTAGTTATATTCCCTAGAAATTGGGGATAACAATCCTCATTTATACTAAAACTTGGCCAGCCCATCTCTCCCATGTGGATCAAGTTCTCTATCTATTGTCTAAGCACACAATTTTTCTCAAACAATCTAAATGTGCTTTTGGTGCCTTTGAAGTTCAGTATTTGGGTCATATTGTTGGAAAGGATGGTGTATGGGTGGATCCTAATAAAATTGAAGGTATGAAGGATTGGCCTCATCCTAAAACTCTTAAAGTATTGTGTAGGATTTTGGGTTTAATGGGATATTATCATAAGTTTGTTCGTAATTATGGAAAAATTGTAGCTCCTCTCACTTCTATCCTTAAAAATAATGCTTTTAATTTGAATCCAACAACTGATCAATCCTTACAATCCTTGAAAGAGGTCATGTGCACTAGTTGTTTCTTGTCACTACCTGAATTCACCAAGACTTTGGTCTTGGAATGTGATTCTCCAAGAAAAGGCACTGGGAAACTCCTCATGCAAGATGGTAGATCTTTGGCTTTAGCTAGAATACAACTCTCATAGCAACATTTGGGCCAATCAACCTATGAAAAGAAAATTTTGGCTACTTTACATGCAGTGTATCTTTGACATATTTATCTCTTGAGGCAATGCTTCCAAGTTAAAATTGATCATCGTAGCCTCAATTATTTTCTGGAGGAAATAATTTCCTCCCCAAAGCAACAAAAATGGGTGACCAACCTCTTTGGCCATGATTATGATATCATCTATAAGAAGGGAAAATAAAATGTGGTTGTTTATGCTCTTTCCAGGAAATATGAAGAAGGAGGGTCCCTCTTTTCCCTCCCATTCATTGTATCAAACTGGATTCAAGATATTCATTGGGAATGGTTGCAAGACCCCAAACTTTCTATCATGATCCACCAATTTCAATAGGATCCCCAAGATTATCCAGGGTACTCTTGGAACAATGAAGAGCTTCATTATAAAGGTCTCTTGTATTTAAGAAAAAATTCAAAACTTAAATACATAGTGCTCTCTAAGTTGTTTTCTTCACTTGCTACTGAGCACTCAGGGTTCACCAAAACCTATGAACAGGTCAAGCATTCTTTTTTCTGGGCTGGTATGAAATAAGATATCCACACCTTTGTTTCTGAATGAAATACTTGTTAACAAAATAAGGGAGAAATCATCAAAGATCTAGGCATACTCCAACCACTCTCGATTCCCTCTCCTATTTGGAGGGATATTTCTATGGATTTCATTGTTGGATCACCTAAATCGGGAAATAAGTACATCATCATGGTGGTAGTATATCGTCTTTCCAAATATGCTCATTTATGCTCTCTTCCACACCTGTTCACTACATCCATAATGGCTCAAATTTTTATGGATAATATATTCAAACTCCATGGAATGCCTCATTCTACTATCTCTGACCAAGATCCAACTTTCACTGGCAATTTTTGGCAAGAATTGTCCAGGTTCCAGGGAACCCAATTGCATCTCAACACCACCTATCATCCCTAGACTCATGGAAAAACTAAAGTTTTGAACACGGTTTTGGAAACATATTTGTGGTGTTTTGCATTTGACAGAAAAAATCAATGGGTTGGGTGGTTACCCCTATTAGAATGGTGGTACAACACATCTTACCATGTTGTCACCCGCATGACCTCTTTTGAAGCAGTCTACAGGAAAATACTGTAACGACCTCCTCATTACGACAATAACTCAGATAACAGGTGCAATTTTTTGTTTTTGTTTAAGGTGTGTGCGTGCATGAAGAAGTAACAAACACACTTGACTCTACATCGCCACCCGACAACCATCAAGACGCAACCACAAAGTTCATCGCAAGGAAAACTGAAGGCCCACAACGAGTAACTGCAAGCAATAAACGACCGTAGACACAAGGCGCACAACGCAACCATTTAACGACATACTGGGTTATGCACAGTACGGACACAGAGGGAAGAATCCATAGTAGCAGGCCTTACTATTTCTGCACAGGAAAGTAGGGCATTTGATCTTAGTTCTCTTCTCCGGAGAGAGAGAAGGTCATATAGGCTCCTGGCCGATTGCTCAGGCAGAAACTAGTAATCTCCATCAGGTGTGTCGCAAGAGTGGAAACCCTACCTTTAAAGGGCCCGAGACTCTTGATACGGCACTGGATTCCTTACACAGAAATAATCACACGCACAGACTTATCTTTGAGGCTACAAGGAGGGGTCTATATTCTGCCCGACCCACACGGACCAGACAACTAAAGACTACACACAAGTACAACAATAATTAAACGAACAACCACGTCTTCTACGGCAGGCGCAGGTCCGTCGGACTCCGGTAACAACCAATCATTATTACGACAGGGCGTTTATCTAAGACGCAAATGACAATAGTTACAAAATGACATTAGTTACCGAATGTCATTAGTTATAGACCCAAGACTCCCTAAGTTTGACGAGTACCATCCCAACCTTAAGCTAAGGTACATTTAATAAATTTCAATCCTTGTTTGCTGAATCACAACGATAGAGTGCCCTTAGATTTATGGATCCAACCTTTACATGTTATCAAGCATAAAGAAATTACCATAACATCGCCATAACACATCCAGGTCATCGCTTTCTATATCACCATTCAATTTAACTAAATAAGGAGGACCTTACCTTGTTGTTATTAAAAACAACGGATCTACCCAAAAACCTGACCAAGAACCACGTATTTTCTCCTATAATAGATTAGCATTGTAATTTAAACTAATACTGGCTTCCATTTAAGACATTGTAAATATTGTAATAAATTAACCTCATAATAAATTAATATCCAAAGGGGAGACATATGATAAATTAAATAGGAGTCATATAATAGACCATTATCAACTAAATTAATATCAACGTGGGAGACACATAATAATTCATTGTCAAAGTGGGAGACATATGATAATCTAAATGGGAGACAAATAATAAATTATTATCAAATAATTAACATCATCATGGGAGACATATGATAAATAAATGTCAAAATAAATTACATCATCATGGAGACCTATAATAAATTAATGTCAAATGAATTAACATCATCATGGAGACATATAATAAATTAATGTCAAAATAATTTCACCTCATCATGGAGACATATAATAAATTAATGTCCAAATGGGAGACATAACATAATTTAAATGGGAGACAAATAGTAAATTATTATCAAATAAATTAACATCAACATGGGAGTCTTATAATAAATTAATTAAAAAAAAGGTACATATTATACATAGGATCGTAGAAGGGTTTCAATGCAAAGTAAGATAAGCAAGGGCCTTTCATTAAATAAGAATCAACCCTTAAGTGCTTGATAAAAGAATACCTATTTTCATTAAATAAATAAAAGAAAGAAAACCCTGATCATTGTAATTCATTCTACCACCATTTAAATAGAAATTAAATAACCTGCAATCACATAACCATGCAATTACATAACAACTAGATAATTAGCATTTAAATAACAATGAAATAGCAATTTAAATAATCATCATTACAATAAATGTCTGGCAGTCAACTGAAAATCTAATAAAACTTAGAGGATCGTGGGGGATTCTCTCCGAGAAATGCGCCCAGGCAGGAATCAACTCAGGTTGTCTAACTCTGACCTTACATCTTACTACATAAGTTATCTCCTCTAATAAGTTTTATAATAAAAAGGCCTTCTAAAACTCAACACCACTTGATCCTTCTTAAGGAGTAACAAGGTTCCTTGGTAGTAACCCAACATTTAGCAACCCGAGGCAAAGGTTAATAGGGAACGATAACCTCTGACGTGCGTATTCATTAAATCGAAATTGTCAGAATTATAACAACCACTCACTCCCAAGGTTAAGTTCGGGCCTGGTTTGCTTACAACCCAAAAACCGATAGATGGTAATTAAATGTATAGTGCACCCATAGCAACTCTTGTGGGATTTTTCTCCTTGCGACTTGATGCCTGTTGCTTAGTCGCGTTGTTTCAACAGTTGTAGGGCTTGAATAAGTGCGAGGACTGTGAACGAACCAAATATATGAAGGACTCCTGGCTGCCTTCCGTTACCATCCACCCAACATTAAAGACAAATCGCAGGCAGTTAAGGCGAGTGGTGAAAGGCGCAAAGGTTGTTATTACCAATACTGTAAGGCGCAGAGGTAATAACAACCCGCCATCAATGCGGACTCCGAATGGAAACTCAATGTAGGCTATCCTAGCACGCAGATACCCAAAGAATCCAATACACCAAGAATATCACGTAGAAGCTGCCATGCCTTACCGTTTATAGATTTACACTATAGCTCATTGGCAAACAACATATACCCAAGCCATACTACCCTACGATTCACTGCAAGTAGTAAAATCTGTATCAAAGTCTTAGATGAAGCCTATTTCACTACACATCATCTGTAGCAGAGTCTCAGCCAAGCTCCTCTAATAAAGCGGTCGCTGACCTTGCCGTTTGGAGTGTACTTGCAGCTATATCAAGATATAATTCCGAACACAAAATTCTAAGAAATGAAATCTACCATACATGTATACAGTGATATCCTATGATTAAATCGGACCAGATGCACTTAATTCCCCTTGGTGAAACTCTTTTTGGAATAATCGACTTAGGTTTGAAGTGTGCCGGATACCATGAACAGCCTCCAGTCGAAGAGAGAGATCAAAACAACTATGGAGTGAAACTAATCAAGCTATGCTTCTTCTCATGTCTCTTATGCTCCACACTGTAATAAATCACAATAAAAGGCGCAGGGGTTCTGGCACTCATTTCAAAGCCCATTAACACTGGAAGTGCAGGGTTTGTAATGTTTCCATCCTTATAAAGTTCAACAGTGGTAATGTTGGGTTTCTAAAGGTCATTCAAAAATTTTAGTTGAACCTGCCAGGATTTCGGGATTCATTGAATAAAAATCAACACTGAAAATGCAGACTCACACACCGAATGCCCAACGAGTCCGAGCAGATTTACCCAACGAATACCCAACAAACGGAGCAGATTTACACACAAATGCCCTTACAACTATGTAAAAACGCACACTCAGAAAAATTTCAGAACCATAAACAATAAAAATTTACACAGTCCGACACAATAAATAAAAAGTTACACGGTCCAGGCGATGAATAACAATTTTTACACGGTCCATAATAAGAACATTAACTATTTTACACAGTCCAGATTCGCCTAAGACACAGACAATGTAAAAACGTGAAGCATAGCTGGAGAGCGCATCACCTAGAAGGGTTATTGACTGTCCGCAGAGTTTCTTTTAACAGCCAAGGCGTGAAGGAAATTAGCAAGGTAAAAATGCACAGCCAAGGGAAGGCAGCGCCGATATCCTTCCTTTTAAAACAATTATAGTTATCATAGCCAAAGTACATAGTATGCATTCTACACTACCAGTTAAAAGACCATACCGTTGCCTCAATGTCGTCCTCCAGTGTCGCTCCTGCTCCGTGCCGACCGTAGAGGACTCACCAGTACCTCCCAACCAAATTCTATGGGTACTCTGCTTCCCCCTTAGCCCCCCGAGCCGCAAAGGGGCCACACACAATCCGGATAGTAACCTAGCTTCCCAGCTCGCCTCCAAGGCTGAGCTACCACTCAATTAGCTGAGAAAATCCCCAACTCCTCACAAGCAATCCAAT
>JASDQU011441197.1:0-12377 GCA_032191745.1 Picea mariana
GCTGATGTCTCCAACATTAGGTGCTCTCCTTTGTGTTGTTTCCATGGCATCTAGCCTTGCTCTAAGTTCTCTCATCTCTCTTTCCATAGATCTATTTTCTACGGGAGGCTCAACACGTCTTCTAGGTGGCATTGTGTTGATGTGTCTAATACCACTCGATGATATCAGTCTACTCCTTTGTCTCCTTTTTCTACATAAATCAGTTATGTAAGGGCTATGATACCACTCTGGCACAAACACCCTTCTCCCCTAAGGGATGCTCGACCTCCCGGTATTGGATCATTGATACTGAGTTTGATCGACTCTTCGGGTCCCTGCGAGTACCCAAAACAACTATACATAGGTCCATTTTCTCTTGAGTGACCACGGGCTATGACCGTGGACCAACCCCTTCACAATTTCAGGCTTCGGGGATATCCCGATATCTAGCTTCAACGCTTTTTGAGGTGTTCTCCTCCAAACTCTGGACCTTGTGCCATGTGTCTTCTTTTATTTTGATGACCTCACAACGCTTCGAGTTTCACGACATCGCGAACTTCCCATTCACCTTGCACACAACACTCCAGACTTTCGACTTTCGAAACTTCTAATCCATTTCCACGTGTCTTCTCTGCATCGAATGGTTGATATCTCTTCACAACTTCATGAGTTCGTGACTCTCCTCTTACAATACCTCTGGGCTTCATGAATCACGAAGTGTTGAAACACCTTACGGATAACCTCCGCGTAGTTCTTCCAGATCCGACAGTCTGGAACAATCCACCTCCCTCCAGAATGGATCTCATTCATGGATTTTTTGAAACCTTAAGGATTCTCCCCCTTAAATATTTCTCATCTCTCTCCCTCATGAGCTTGTCTTCTTGGGCTTTCTTCGTCCCTCAAAACACTTTCTTCGACACTTAGTCGAAATCTCGACCTATGCATGTCTTGCAACAAGTTCTCTTCCAAAACTCAACTTCTCTTTGTGGATGATTTCACACTCTTTGCGACTATACTCCAACCACTTATCTATGACTAAATTCACACTACTCCTCCTCAAATTATGAGTTTAAGACTCTGTCACACACTCCTTTCGGATGCATATGCACTTCTTGCATACATAAGCTTCATGCTACCTCTTCTGAGCTTTGATTCGAGACAAACTCGATCATGTACACCTTGCGGACACTATGCACACCTTGCACTCGCTCAAAGAAGAGAAACAATTGAAACTTATTCAATCTTCACAGTGACTCATACATTCAACCATGTAAATGCATTCATAGACCACAGTAACCATAAATAACAGAGAATTTCAAATAAGAAGAAAGTCTACCATTCATTCATCTAGATAGACACAACAACAACATACATTTGAGGCAATACTCCATTATATTCATTCAACAGTCATATACATGGATTCATACACTTCCCCTCCAACACTCTACAAATTATACAATAGATTCAATATCTTCTCATGGCTAGAGAGCCAACAACTATAATGGCAATCTACATAATAGATTCAATAGCCTCTTCTTGACAACGTTACAAAGATTTATACAAGAGGTGCTCTTCGAGCCTTTTCCCTCCAACTACTCTATGTTATCCTATTGAAATAAAATATGTCAACCACTTAACATCTATTACAATAAATATTCAAGTCAGACAGATAAGAGCGAAAGCTCCAGATCTGTACTGCAATCTTCGACATTAAAACAAAATACATCCCCCCATCAATATTATGCGATGACTCAACCTCCAAGCATTAAATATTTTCACAAATCAAAATCTTCCCTAGATATTACATTAATTACGCCAACTTTGGAATTCAAAATATTTCAAAATACGCGTTAGTGCACCCAGCTGTCCTCCACACATGCTCTGTTGGTGATGCTCCTACATCAGTATGCCTATGTATTATTGGAATTCCTTGACCACTATCTTGGAGAAGACTTCCAGGGTTTTTTTGATACCAAAGAGAATAACTTTGTATGAAAATGATCTGAACTCAGATACAAATGTAGTTTTTTATTGATCTTCTTTTGCTATGGGTACTTGATTTTATCAGACAGATAAGAGCGAAAGCTCCAGATCTATGTTATCCTATTGAAATAAAATATGTCAACCACTTAACATCTATTACAATAAATAGTCAAGTCAGATAGATAAGAGCGAAAGCTCCAGATCTGTACTGCAATCTTCGACATTAAAACAAAATACATCCCCCCATCAATATTATGYGATGACTCAACCTCCAAGCATTAAATATTTTCACAAATCAAAATCTTCCCTAGATATTACATTAATTATGCCAACTTTGGAATTCAAAATATTTCAAAATACRCGCTAGTGCACCCAGTTGTCCTCCACACATGCTTTGTTGGTGATGCTCCTACAYYAGTATGCCTATGTATTCTTGGAATTCCTTGACCACTATCTTGGAGAAGACTTCCAGGGTTTTTTTGATACCAAAGAGAATGACTTTGTATGAAAATGATTTGAACTCAGATACAAATGTAGTTTTTTATTGATCTTCTTTTGCTATGGGTACTTGATTTTATTMGGAGAATCCATTGGTAAAGGAATAACATTCATTCCYTGTGACTTTGTTGATGATCTCATCAACATATGGTGTTGGAAATGGGTTTGTTACTGTGAGTTTGTTCAATCCCTAGAAGTCGACGTAGATTCTTAGATTCTTGGGATTGTTCTTCTTTGGTTGCATGACCATGGGACTTTCCCATTCCGACTGATCAATTGGATATATGATATTAGAAACTAGCATTTCCTCAATTTCCTTTTGGAAAATAGGCTTGTATTTATGTGCTAATTTATATGACCATTTTTTGACAGGCTTGGCTCAGAGTATTAGTTCAATTTTCATTTCAAACATCTCTTATACTAATCCTTTTAGGTATTTATAATCTCTGGAAAAAACATCCTAGTATTATTTTAATAGGTCGACTATTTCTAAGGTTTGATTTTCACTCGAGTAGTCACCTATTCTGGCCATTTTTTGTCGATCATCTATCGAAATGTTGAATTCTTTGGTCTTGATTTTTGCATCCATCCATTTTTGTGCTTTTGATTCGTCTAATTGATGCTCTCCTTCAACGAATTTTAGATAATTTGGTGGGAAGTCAGGCTTGTCCGTATCTTATTTCTCCTCTTTCTCTAATTCCTTGGTCACAAAGAAAATTCTTTTGGCATGATTTTGTACACTTGGGTGATTTTTATTCCAATGGAAGATCTGCCCTAGAAAAATTATGTTTTCCATATCTATCCGACGAGCTATGACAATATTTATGTTCTAAGTTGATACAAAATTACAATTCGAGGTTGAGACTAAATTGACTTTGGCTTTTCCTTTTTCCTTCATCTCCTTAGGACTTGTTTTTTCTAAAATGCTTTTGATTTCTTTTACTGCTTCTTGCACAAGTGCCTCCTCTTATCTAAATTCAAATTCTTTAAGAAAGTTACTTTTAATTACATTCTAGTCGAATGTATGTATGGATTCTTCTTCTATCTTATACCATTTATGTGGTATGTCAGATAATGTATTTAGAAACATGTGTGTCCATACTCGTTCATCCCAGTATCCTACGTTTTTCCATTCCTTATCACATTGTTGAATTTGAGACACTGGGTTGAACCCAGATTTGAAAGTCAGAATGTCCAGGTTTGTCGATAATTGTTTCCCCCCAAATATTTTGAAAAAATATAAAGTGGCAACGTTACATTTATGTATTCGAGGTGCATGTGTTTCGCACCATCGAGCGACTTGACTTATGAAATACTCAACTAGACTTTGAATTCTCCTCTATTTTCTTATCGACTTGGACACTTAGTTAACATGCATCGATAGTGAGTTCCTTTCACTAAACCGTAGGGGTTTCCTTGCAGTTTTATAAGTTAGAATGAGTGTCAACATTTGATTTAACTTTATTTCTACCATAATAGGTACAACTTGTACTAAGAATAATAATTTGGATCTTATTATTGGTATGGATTATATYGAACAAAATTATTTTTCTTGGGTTTCATAATTCTCCATTTKCCATTTGTGCAATTTTGTATCAGAATTTTTTCCTATTGATAAGGGAGATCCAACTAGGATTTCTCCTTCACTATTTGGCTAGACATTGTATATTTGATCATTTATTACTTTATATAGTCGTCAGGCTTCCTGAGCTTCATATCATGTCTTGACCCAAGGTTTTCCTTCCTTTGGATCCAGTGGGATTATAATTTTTCTTCCGCTCTCTTTCAATTTGACCCTATCTCTTTCAAGGGAGATTGTAGCTCACATGTTTCTTCCCCAAGGTGTGTCAACTAATGCATGGTAGGAAAGAATGCCTTTGAACAAATTGATTACTTTGAAATTGAATCTCGTTGGTATTCCCAATATAGATCTTATTACGATTTTAAGGGTACTGATTATTTCAATGAACCTTTGATATGCTATCTTTAGGAAATTCATGGTTGGTTGTAGCAGTGTTTTTCTGAGTTGAATCCACGTTTCTCTTGGGAGTATGTTTACTTGAGATCAAAAATCAACTACGACTTCCTTGATCATGTATTTGTGAATTTCGAGGTTGAATTTTGGGTCGAAGTCAGTTGTATTCTGTTAATGGGATAGTTGGAGCAAACTATTAATAAATATTTTCTTCTTCCTTATATTCTCTTAGAATACTCAGTAGGTCGATCAAACAACTGATCACCTTCTTTTATTTTAATAGTTGCAGAAATTCATCTAATGTCGTATCATAAATGTTTGTATATCCTCCCTTGTTTATTTTATCTTGGTCCATATTTTTGATAAATTTCATTTCTTCCCGCATAAGTTTGTCTTGTTGATATGGATCGGGGTATATATGTCAGTCTCTCCTTTGTCGACTTAATATGTCTGGATACATATCTTCACTGGAGCGTAAATGTGTTACTGCATGAAGTTTCTTTGAATTCAAGATCTCTTTTTTTGGTATTGTGTGAAAGAGATTTACATTTATTTTATTCATAATTTTTTCTAGTACAATTGGACAATCCTCGAGGGAATGATCTACTACTCCGCAAATGTTACAAAACTTGAGATCAGTTCTATCTTTGATTTGGAAGTCTGGGATAATATGACCATATTTCAAATAATTAAATAAATGTAGCATCCTCTGTCATGTCCTCTACAAAATATTTCCCGTCCTCTTCCTCGACCTTGATAACCCCCTCGACCTCATCCTCTGTATTCGTTTCCATTTTCTTGGTCGACATGTTGGTCGACCACCCGTGTATGATATATTGAGTGAGTGTTTGGTCTATTATTCCATTCAACCGACATTCCTAGGTGGAATGATTATTTTCTTCGCATATATGGCACCACTTAGGGCATGCACTCCTTATATTGTGCAGGAGGTATCTTGTTGCGTGATTTGTCGAGGTTTAAAAAATATCACAGTAAGTTTTGATATAGATGTGTCTGACTACTGGGTCTAACACATCAATGAAATTGCATTAATATTTTGTGTGACCCTGACTTGAGAAAATGGTACACCAGAGTTCATTGTGTGCAATCGACATGTTTCTGATTGATTGTCGTAGCTCTGTGGGATTTTCTTCCAGTTTTTTTCAATGATTGTCAAAGACAGGGTTCCTTCATCATCCATTTCAATTCACTGTTATTTTCTTAGGATGTCTTCACATGAATGAAGATTGTACATTCAGAGGTGAATTATGATATTTTGTAGTAATCCTGCTACATACCATTGTACTAGCAAATTTTCATTGTTTGCATAAGGGATTTGGATTAATAAATCTTTAAACCTATTATCATATTCTCATACTGTTTCTCCCAGATTTTTCTTGATTTATTTTAGTTTTTGTGCTTCCAAGTGACCGTTGTCTTGATTTTTGAATAAATTGAGGAAGTTTTTCCTTATATCTTCCTTCGAGCGTTATTGATTGTCTTTATAATTCATAAACCAAGTAATATATTGTAATATTCCATATATAATAAGTATGCAGAACATAAATAAATAGCTAGAAATGGCATATGAACAACAATATAACCAGAACAACACCACAATAATACCAAAATGATACTAGAATAATACCAGAAAGAGCACTTTGATTACTGAGAGCAATGTTAACTTGCCTCTTTGAGGGGGAAACCTCCAGTAGAGCATAGATCTATTAAAATAATATCCAAGACAAAAGTTTGCATACCCTCGACTCCTATTTATACTAAATATGTCTATCAAAAGAACCATCTAGAGGAAGATCCTTCTAGAAGCGGAAGCTTCTATTAGGTCTTCTTACATTGGACTTATTCTTCTATATTGCTAGGCCTTATTAATATTGAACTTTATTACATGGAAATATATTATTCTACCTATGTGATGGGTTAGGTCCCTAACATGTCCTCCCCCTTAAAAACAACCTTGTCCTCAAGGCTTGATATGGGGAAATTGTTGCAGAATGGTAGTTGGTTCCCAAGTGGCATCTACTGGAGTTGTATCTTTCCACTGGACTAACACTTCCTTGATGGTTCGCTGACGTAGATGACGCTCACGCTGGTCCAAAAATGCTTATGGTTGTAGCAAAATGGAGCCTTCTTCATCCAACTTGGAAAGGTTAGTTTGAGTTTAGATTTGAGTTCCAATCACCTTATTTAAGCAAGAAACATGAAAAACATGATGGAGCTTAGAATGACTGGGAAAATCTAACTGATAGGCCACTTTTCCCACACGATTGAGAAAATTATAAGGACCATAAAATTTGGGTGTCGGTTTTTGACAATGGTCAACCTTGAGGGAATTTTGCTTGTAGGGTTGCAGTCAAAGAAACACATGATCTCCTTCTGCAAATTGACATTCAAAGCGACCTTCATCTGCTTTTTTTGTCATGTGATTTTGGGCCATGACCAAATTCTCTTTGAGGGTATGAATAATAGCCTCTCAAACTGTAAGCATTTGGTCAACCACCTGGACCTTCGAGACACCTGAAAAATATGAGAGAATTGAAGGTGGATTTTGTCCATATACCACTTCAAAAGGAGTCAAGCAGGTAGTTGTATGGTACGAAGTGTTGTACCACCATTCAAATAGTGGTAACCATTGATCCCACTGATTTTTTCTTTCCGATGCAAAACACCTCAAATATGTTTCCAAACACTTGTTGAAAATTTCATTTGGACCATCAGTCTGGGGATGATAAGTTGTGATGAGATGCAATTGGGTGCCTTGTAGCTTGAATATTTCTTGCCAAAAATTGTTGGTGAAAGTTGGGTTGTGATCAGAGACAATAGAATGTGGCATGCCATGAATCTTGAAGACCTAATCCATGAAAATTTGAGTGACAGTGGATGTTGTAAATGGGTGTTTAAGAGCATAGAAATGATCATACTTGTAAATACGATCAACTACCACCATGATGATTGATTTATTTTCCGATTTAGGTAATTCTACAATAAAATCCATAGAGATATCCCACCAAATAGTAGGTGGAATCAGAAGTGGTTGTAGTGTGCCAAGAGATTTGACTTTTTATCCCTTGTTGAGTTGACACACATCACATTCAACCACAAAATTATGAACGTCATGTTTCATACCATCCCAGAAAAAAGAACATTTGACCTTGCCATAGGTTTTGGTAGACCCAGAGTGCCCAGTTGTGGGTGTAGCATGAAGCTCAGAAAGTACCGTGGATTTAAGTTTTGAATGTTTACTTAAATACAAATGACCTTTGTATCGAAGCTCATCATTGAGCCAATAGTACCCTGGGGAAAATGGAGAATTGGACTACAATTTTTGTATCAGATGCAAACTTTTGGGATCGTGTAGCCATTCCTGACAAAAATCTTGGAGCCAATCTAGTACAATGAAGGAGAGAGAAAAAGGGACCCTTCATATTCATATTTTCGGGAAAGTGCTTCAATAACCACATTGTATTTTTCTTTCTTGTCAATGATCTCATAATCATATCCAAAGAGCTTAGTCACCTATTTTTGTTTCTTTGGGGAGGAAAGGAGTTGTTCTAGAAAATACTTGAGGCTTTGATGATTTGTGTTAGTTTGGAAGAGTTGCCTCAATAGATAAGGGTGCCAAATATCCACGACATCCAGAATAGGCAACATTTCCTTTTCATAGATTGATTTTCCCAAATTGCGCTCATACATCTGTTTTCTGGTAAAGGCCAAAGGCTGACCCTCTTTCATAAGGACAGTGACAATTCTTTTCTCATAAGCATCACATTCTAGGACAAAGGTCTTTGTGAAATCAGGAAGGGCCAAGAATGGAGTGGTGCACATGGCCATCTTCAAGGTTTGAAAACCCTGAGTAGCTACTGGAGTCCAAGTGAAAGAATTCTTTTTAAGGAGTGTAGTGAGAGGTGCCACAATCTTTCCATAATTCTTAACAAACTTGTGACAATAACGTATTAAACCCATAAATCCACACAATATTTCGAGAGTCTTTGGGTGAGCCCAATCTTGCATAGCTTCAATATTTTTAGGATCCACCCTAACGCTAGCCTTACCAACAAGATGACCCAAGTACTCAACTTCTGAGGCACCAAAATCACATTTAGATTGCTTGAGGAAAAGTTGGTGCTGAGAGAGTAGATGGAGAACTCGATCCACATGAGCAATATGGGTTGTCCAGGTTTTACTATAGATGAGGATATCATCAAAGAAAACTAAGACAAAATGACGAAGAAAGGGACGAAAGACATGATTCATGAGGATTTGGAAAGTGGAGGGAGCATTACAAAATCCAAAGGGCATGACCAAAAACTCATAGTGGCCCTTATGAATTATAAATGCAGTCTTAGGAATGTCTTCCTCTTTCATATGGATCTGGTGGTAGCCAGAACGAAGATCAAGTTTAGTAAAAAATTGGGCACCACTCAATTCATCCAAGAGGTCATCAATGGCAGGAAAGGGAAATTTGTCTTTAATGGTGAGTTTTTTGAGGGCRCGGAAGTCAGGACACATCCACCAAGAACCTTCTTTATTAAGGACCATGACCACGGGTGAAGAGTAGGGGCTTGTACTARGTCGGATAACACTTGCGTGGAGTAGGTCTTGAACAATTTTTTGAATTTCTTTTTTYTTGGAAAAGGGGTGACGATAGGGACGTATATTGGGAAGAAGGATTCCCAGGACAAGGGGAATGGAATGATCATGAACACCACAGAAAGGAGGAAGTCCTTGGGGAGTGGAAAAAAACACTTKATGTTTAGAGAGRATGGATTGGAGGTGTTGTGGCACAAAGGGTGTCTCAGTTTCTTGTATGGCATGGAGTTGKGAAATAATGCYAGAATGACCTTCGTTGAGTAKCTTTTCCATGCGATGGGAACTAATGAKCTCCGAGGAACCTATGGTGATGCCTTRGAAATTATATWGTTGGCCCTCCTGGTCGAATTCATGGTTAATTCCTTAAAATCCATGAGAATGGAACCCAAAKTCCTTAGCCATTCTKYACCCAACACAATGTCACAACCGCCCATGTCAATAGCAAACATATGAGATTTCAGGTGGTATTCACCAATTTGGAGATKCACATTTTCACAACGCCCTCCACATTTCATTGACCCGCCATTGGAAATCATGATTTGAAAATTATTGAATGCAYGGATATAGCAATTAGTTTCTTGGKAAATGAAGCGATGAATAAAATTATGGGTTCTTCCACTATCAACAAGAATGATGAACTTCCTATGTTTGATGTAACCAATTATATTGAGGGTTTGGGGAGTAGAGAAGCCAGTGATATCATTTAGGGAAATGACTAGTTCTACTTCGGGAGGGTTTGAGGGAGGGGTTATGTCAGTGGGTTCAGGTGACTCTGACACAATGGGAGCCTCAACATCCTCTTCTGAAACATCCTCCAATACGGCCATAAAAATATTTTGTTCCTTACACTTGTGTCTCGGAAAATATCACAATTATAACAAAGGCCTTTGAGTTGGCATTCAACCATTTCGTCCCTAGTCAATTTATGGATCTTTAGTGGAGTAGAAGGAGGAGTGGGAGTAACTATTTTTTTGAGAAGAGACAACCTGTTGTGCTTCCTTAGCTATTTTAGTAGCGTCCACCCAACTCTGAGGCTGAGCCATGAGGATAAGAGAATGAATCGCATCCTTGAGGCAACTGATAAAACTTTCTTGGAAAGAAGCATCAGACATGCCATCTTTACGGAAAGCCAGTCACTCAAAAGAAACTATAAAGTCTTCCACTGTACCAGATTTTTTCTACTTTGTCAAACAACCTAAATGGTTGGTGTCAGTGTCAAATCATTCATAAAGCTCCACCACAAAGTGTGTCCAAGCCACACACCCTTGGAGGACATTTTTTCTCCATTGCCACCATTTCCAACGTTCTTGATCTATATGGAGAACACCATACTAGCATTTGGCCAACTCATCTATAATGCCATACAAAGAGAAATAATGTTCCATTTGAGTTACCCAGCTAGTGGTATCCGATCCATCAAATTTGGTCACATCCACATGCAGAAGGCGTAGGTCACGCTGAAAGTGATGGGGCTGAAAATTATAGGAATGAGAAGAAGCTTCACCTTCAGTATGCAAAGGTGGGTTAGATAAGGGAAGATCTATAGGGATATGCAGCTTGGCATAGATCATCGTAGCGATAGATTCAAGATGGGTAGTAATGTCTTTTTGATCTCTTGTTTGAGTTCCATGATTGAGACGATGGAGGAATGCATCTTTTGTATTGGTGGTGGAAATATTGGCACTGAGTTGTCGCACTTCTTGTTGGGTTTCTGTGAAATTAGAGTGCAAGTCAGTGAAGAGAGCTTCAAAGTATTGGCTACAGGTATGGGATATGATGATGAGGGAACACGAAAAGGGGTGGGTGGGACCACACAGAAAATGGGTTATGGGTGAAGTGTATCACAACAATTAGGGCGACGACTTGAATCTAATGGGGTAAATCCAAAATAAGGGTGTTGGAAGGGGGTTGGGTCCACAAGAAAAAAACAATTGTTGAAAAATGATAGGTATGACTACGATAAGGGTGAAGAGAGAAATCCAATGGAATAGGTCTCAAATAATGGTGCCAACATGATCCAAACTTCTTCTTTTTTATTACTCCTGTGGATTTATACTCCAATCTGAAGAATACTATAGTGATGAAATGCCCAAATGCTTAACAGGAAGAAATGTGTAGTAATTTCACAACTCGAATGCAAGAGACACAGTTGCGTCACAATATATATATTATGTTCTATTTTTGTTTATGTCCCAAGGGTTAGGTATTCAAGGGTTCTACAAACAAGGTTTTTCCCTGTGCTATAGCTCTCGGATATACGTGCAAGGTCCAACAGTAGTACTCAGCCCAATATCTCAGGACACCAACTAAGGAGGCTAGATCGTGCCCTTAGCCGTATTACCCAACTACCTAGGTACTAGAGACTATCTTCCCGAGTTTTGTTCTCAGTGGAAATATAGCAGTCAGGAGACCAATCGGTTTATCTATGAAGGGCTTCAGGAGATCTAGGATGATCTGTATGCAGGTGTTGTCTGATGCACTACCACTCGAAGGGGTACCAACAAGGTTTACAAGGGTGACCAACATATGTTCACTTAAGTACCACTTGTATTTCTTGTGTGTATGAATCCTCGACCGCGGGTTTATGCGTGTAACGACATATCTTTATAGATTAAAGACACCAGAATATGTCTCTACCCTGAAAAACAATTAACCCACAATTTTTTGCTGAGGAAGGTGCTCTAATACCACTTGTAATATTCCATATATAAAAAGTATGTAGAACATAAATAAATAGCTAGAAATGGAAGATGAAAAACAATATAACCATAACAACACCACAATAATGCCAAAATGATACCAAAATAATACCGGAAATAGCACTTTGATTACTGAGAGCAATGTTCACTTGCCTCTTCGAGGGGGAAACCTCCTGCAGAGCAGAGCTCTATTAAAATAATATCCAAGACAAAAGTTCTCATACCCTCGACTCCTATTTATACTAAATATGTCTATCAAAAGAACCATCTAGAGGAATATCCTTCTATAAGCAAAAGATTCTATTAGGTCTTCTTACATTGGACTTATTCTTCCTTATTGCTAGGCCTTATTAATATTGATATTTATTACATGGAAATATATTGTTCTACCTATGTGAGGGGTTAGGTCCCTAACAAATCTTGAGCTTGAAGGGAAGCATTGAATAGTGTCATTTGTTTGTCTTCGTCAGTTATGTTGGCTACGTCCCAAAATTTCTTGTAGACAAACCAATTCTGATTAGGGTCTTTTTCATCTTCATAAATTAGATATGATTTAGACTTCTTGGGTTTCTTTGAAAATGGAACTATTGTAAGATTTTGTGTCGAGTTCATATTACTTTCTTGGGTCGGGTTAT
>JASDQU011441199.1:0-23666 GCA_032191745.1 Picea mariana
CAAACCAACTCTTTATCTTCTCTGGCAAAGGATTCATCATTCAATTCCTCTCTGTTTATATAATCATATCAAAATCCATTCTTCTCCCCTTGATCTCTGCTATATCTTCATCATTTCTTCTCACTGTCCCTGTATGATTTTATTTCGGTTTTATATTCATTTACAGAAATGAATTTTACCTTAGAGCTACGGTTGTACCATTAATTTCATACGCACCCACCTTCATCTCACCCAATTTCACTTATTTCTACCCTGTACATTCAGAGCGTACACTCGAACCCTCAGGCTTCGAAGATTCAATTACAATAACTGAATAACTACCTTACAGTGATTATTATTGGTCAAGGCATCAAGATGAACAATATCCACATGATCAGTTTAAACCTTTAACCAACACCGTTCGATGAACATACATCTGTTTTAAGTTTTCAGCACAGAATAACCCTTGAGCGCTTTGGCAAACCACTTGTGCTAACCCATATGCCCATTGGCCATGACCACAGGTTAATCGAAATGCATTTCGCATTTCAAATTTTGGAAATTTGGAAATCCTGTGTTGAAGAGTCTTGACACTTCAAGTTACGAAACCCCGAAACCGATCTTAGCTTCATGCTAGCTCCTCCCTCTCGCATGACCATCGGTGGTAACCACTGCCTACACCAAAAAGGTATTTCGATGTTTCGACATTTCTTGTGATGAAGTGTTTCAATACTCCAAGTCACAAACCCCAAAATTTTTGGTGTTTCGCATTTTAGCGTTTCAACATTTCGCATTTCGACATTTCGGCATTTCTGTGATGAAGTGTTTCGACACTCCAAGTCACGAACCCTGAAATGATCTGACAGCTTCACATTTGATCTGGTGGACATAGATCAGACGGTTCTCGTTAACTTCTCAAGGACAGATCAACGGTCATATACAACTCTTATATTACTCGTCCAATGTTTAATCCAACGGATATGACTTAATCATTCATCGAGATGGATGGCTGTTGTGGTTTCGGTTTTTCATCATTCAGGACTTCGTGATGTTGAAGTTTTTTCTTACCATGCGAAAATCCCAAAATAGAAACTCCCGGAATCCTGAAATAGAAACTCACGGAATCATGTGACGTATGTCCCTTTTGGTATTTCGGCATTCGGGACTTCGTGATGTCGGAGTTTTTGCTTACCATGCAAAAATCCCGAAATAGAAACTTCGGGAATCCCAAAATAGAAACTCCCGGAGTGACGATCTTCGAAATTGACGATCTCTGAAATTCAGGCTGTGGCTGTGCAAACTGATCCACGGTGCCTGTGAAAACTGACCAACAAACTCCCCCTTTGGCATTTTAAAGTTTGACATTAATGACAAAAACAAGTCCTGTGCAAACTGTGCAAGCTACAATTCCTGCCAACAAAAAGGTACTAGAGTGTTACTAAGATAGGGCTCTAGGATATGCTTCAATGAAGGTGTCTTCTAGCAAAATCAAGTAGGTGGATAGCTATTGAGAGAAGGACAATAACATGTGCTTTTCTCCTAGGGTTTCACACTAGCAATTTCATAATATTAATAATGATAAGTAAAAGATACCATAACCATTCAAAGAAAGAAGGATTGCAGATTTCTACTTACATTCACCAATAATAATCTAGTCACAATCCCTAGTTGAAGAAATTCCACCATGAAAATACCAAAATACACAAAATAAAGCTTCCTCCAAGAGTTGTGCAGCACTTAGTTTAACCGATAAACCCTAAAATAGGCCGAATTTCAGACTTCATTTGAGTGTGAGTGAAAGATGATGAAACAAATACAACAGATTTTTCCGTTATTTATACAATTCAAATGACCTTTAATTACAATTTAGGTCAAAAAGGCCGACATGGCCAGTTTACATATGTCAAATAAAACCCTAATTTAATATTTTTAGGGTGACATCATGCCCCTCCTAGGGTGACTTTAACCTCCTTGGTGGAACATTAGCCCTCCAAGTGAAACGTTGGGTCTCAAAACCCCTTAGGAACTGACACACATGCCAACCAAAGTTGTCCTCATGCTGGATACCTAAACTGGATGACGTCAAGGATTTGAATGATGATGTCAAGGGCCTTCAAGGGAAAACATCATGGTGGGAGGGAAATACCCCCCTGTGTCCAGGCCTTCCAAAGTGCCTCTGGTGGAACGCCCTCCCCTTTATTTAGTGCAAGCCTCTGGTATCTCTCTGCCCCTGGCTGGGGTCTCAACATCCATCTGGTGGGATTTTATCCCTATGGAGGTCCGAGCTAATCATCTCCCCATATGTACCTGTCCGTCGGGAATGGTCTTACAACAACAACAAGTATGCCCTCCATGGGCTCATAAGTCACATGGATCATAGCAATGTCAATCACATCTGAAAATGAAGTTACGCAAACAAGTGCATAAAACCCCCCTTTTCCAGACAAATGATCAAAGACGTTATACTATTTAACAAGCCATGTTTGGAGAGAGATTCAAGATGTCCTATTGGGATAGTTCTCCTTAGGTGTGGGGTGTTTCCAGGTGAATACCAATCTAGGTCATCTAAATGCATGAGATGGCATGGGGGATGTTTGGGAAAGGGGTGCAGTGATAATAGGGAAATGTAGGTCTTACATGTGGGTGCCTCTGTAGAGGGTGAGATGCACCTTGTCTTGGATGCAATTGTTTCCTAGCCCATTAAATTCCTTTTTACTCTTTATTTTATTTCTTTTTCTTTCAAGAGAATAGCTGGAGGACATTGCCCTGGCATGGTGACCAATGGTGACAACGTTACCCACAAGCATTTCACGAAGATGAGAAGGTTGGCTCGTGATGAGACCCCCATTCTCTTGGCTATGCCACCAAAATCCACTACCCTGGTGTGGTGACTAGATGAAAAGTAGTGTCACACCGCTACATGCCCATGGACCTGATATGATAGCTCATGATGAGATCACCCCCTATCTACCAACTTGGTCTTGAGTTTTATTTTATTTTATGGGTCCCTCCCTTTTCTTGTTCAGAATCCTTTTATTGATTTCTCGGGGATCCTTGGGTGAAGCATCTCAAGGTTTGATCTTGGATTTTAACTTTTTCCAGCTACTTTTACCCTTTGATCCTTTAGCCCTTGCTTCCCACAAGGCAAGGTACAACCCTTAGTATATTGGAAAACCCAATTCTCGAACCAATGTAGGGGATAGATGAGAGGATAACATGATTTAAAGTGATAAGTATGTAAGGAATGGATGATGACCTTTCATAGACCCACCCAATGGCAACTCACGCCTAAGGGAACCAACTTACTAGGGCACTATGTCATCCCCCCCAAGTATGGACACGTTAAAAGGCATAATGTCTAAGGAAAAATCATGAAGAAAAAGAGAATTAAATGCACATATTCAAATTCTTTAAGAATCAGAGTGACACATATCATGATACTCAGACTCATTACCTCATGGAGCAAGACCCACTGCGACTTCAGAACCATGTTGATGGGATGGATGCTACTACTGCTGATAGATGTGAGGCGTTGAAGAAAGGATGGGTCCTCCATGGCCAGTGTTCAAGTAAATATGAATCTAGGTACTTCATGTCTAGGACCTGTGGGCCTAGAGACATAATCTCCTTAGTTATCCCTAGGATAGGGGATAACATCTGGCTCCAACTTGGGGACATGTGGTCACTATAGAGCACATGAGAACCTCAACATTTCTGGTATGACCTTTGACCTGCTAGATCTCCATAGAAACGATCAGTCTTCACTTGGGGTGGTGATATCACCCATGGCTCGTATATGATAAAAATGAAAATTCAAGTAAGCAATCATATATACAAATGGAAATACAACTACTCTAGCATGAAATGTATATGGTATATACAATGAATGCAAAATTCCTACCTACTTACCTACACTTACCTGTGAAGTCAAGTCTTCTCCCCCTGATGGGGTTTTAGGAGGTGTCCACTGACGGGTAATGGACGTCTTCTTCCTTCCAATGTGGATAAATAGTAGGCATCATTGACTAAATTCCTTTCGACTTTGAAAGGTCCAAGCCAAAATTTTGCATTCCCTTTGATATTAGTAGGTTCTCGCTTATTTGTACCCCACATCCAAACTTTATCTCACTCTTTGTAATCCTTTGTCTTAAACTTCATTGTCTCTTATATAACTCTAGTATATTGTCTTGAGGGAGGAGGGTGGGATTCTGCTGTGAAGACTTCCTATTGGGATGGTCTGATCAATATGTCATCTTCTCCTTTCTTTAACAACTTGACAGTCCCAACTTATGTGTTCTTATATTTGTCTAGGAGTTGTTGATACTCTTCCTTCTTCGACCATTTTATTTGATCAAAGTCTTCCTCTGAAGCAAAAGGAAAATCATCAGGGGATAATATAGGAAGAATTTCTTTGATTGGTTCATGTGTTTCACTAGTTCCAATATCACCATCAATTTCTTGCACATGGACCTTGGTCATTGGCACATTTTGGAGGCGACTTATTGTTCCATCATTCATAGGCATGTTAATGTACCATCTATAAGGTGCCTCCCAACATTGCAACAAACTTTCTGGACAAGAACATTCCCCATACATTCGGGACATCCACTACTACAATGTCCATGTGGATCAATATCTCAGGGTATCTTCCAAGGCATACTTCAACATTCTCAACTACCCCATGAGTTGGTATGGCCCTGGATTCAAAACCACATACATTTTTGTAAGGACATGTGACCTTTAGGCCTAATTTTTCCATGACCTTCAAAGGAATCGTGTTAGCACCTGCCCCTGAATCAAACATACAATTGTTAAGGCATTTGTTATTAATCAACAAGGTCATGAAGAAAGGTGGATGTCCATCATATTGAACCCTAAAGTGATATGCTTGTAACATGATAGGAGAATCCATTGGCTCATCTGAACTTTTGAAAAAAAAAATCGAACCGTTAATTTATAGATGGGGCTTTGATGAATTCCCTTAATGGAATGGTTATGTGCATTTTTGCTAGTGCACCTTAAAAGACAAAGTTCAAATCCAATTTTTCCATCTTGGGGGTATTCTTAGGAAGAAGTAAGTTCATAGGTGGAGGTCTTATCTGTTAAATTGTAGTACTAGTAGAGAGAGGTTGGTTCATTCTTTTCTGCCTAGTGTACACTTGGAATTCTTTCTTTTTCAACTTTTCTCTTGACTCTTGGTCCAGGTTATTTATCACCTCCATCCTAGCCTTCCTGAATGCTTCTTTTATGCCTTCTTGATGTTCTTCAAGTGTGAAATTAAGGAAATATTGAGGACTTCCAATGGTATGGTTAACAATGTTTACTTGGTCATGATCACCATTGTTGAAAGGACTCCCATGTTCCCAATGTGTTTGTCTGCACTGTAAGCACCAAGGGTTTTCATCTACTACGTTTGTAGGGGATAAAGTATTGGGGACCTCTTGATCATTCTTTGGTCTAAAAAAATGATTCCCTTTCTGGAACTATCCTTTGTAAGGAACCCTAGGAGCTTGCTATCGAGCTCTTTCTAGATTTACGATCCTATTCATCATTAGTTCTTGGGTTTTTACCATGCCATATACAATCAGTTATAGCTTTTCGAAGCTAGCGCTAATGTTGAGGTAGGTTAAACATTGTGGACTATCTTAGGTTGGCATCCACTCTGACTCTTGGGGCAGAGAAAGGCTCGACTCTAGATGATGATAGGTTTTCTTCAATCCTTATAGCTACCTCTTGGGATTCTTGGATTTTTTTAGGGGCTTTATATTTGAGGAGATATCCCAACTGTGCTGTAAGGATTTGGTATAAATAAAGAGAAGGAAACTATCAAAAGGATTATGGCTCACTAGGATCTTCTGCATCAAGTTTTTAAATTTATCATGGAATTCTCTAACAGTTTCATTCTCTTGTTTTGTGATGTTATTCAATGTTATCAACAACATGTTGGGGTCTTCCTTGATGGTCCATCGTTTGAGGAATACTTCCTCCAATCTATCCATGGTTTTAATACTAGAATCGAGGGAACCATTGTACCATCATCTAGTGCCATCATGGAGGGTAGCAGAGAATAATTTTATGGATAAATCCTCAACGTCATCACTGATCAGATGAAGCTGAAAGAAGGCCCATAAATTACTCATACAATCCTTGACACTGACCGAATCACTACCAATGAACTTAGGAAACCATTTCTCATACTTAGGGGGAATTTGCCTAGGGTAACCTGGTATGCATGTGATGTCTAATGGTTTGAAGAGCTTAGATGACCATTGCTTCTAGCTATTGGCTAGGTTTTGATTAACAGTCTGAGTTCTTGCACTAGACATCGTGTTCAAAGGAAGATTGCCTCCAAATAATGATTTTACTACATGAGATTTTTGTGGAGGTTTTATTCTAAAGGACTGGGGAAGGTTGGTATACCTCCCTGAGGTTTGTGGAATCGCCAAATAGTTTTCTTGAAAATATCAAAGGGATGAGGGGATCACCTTCGATGGAGTCACCAGGTAATCTTTGTAAAGTAAAGGATTTTGAGGAAAGGCTTACCGAAAAGTGTCATCTTTGAGGATAATTGATTTAGTGTTCCTCGGAAGCGGTGCCAAAATGTTATCACACAATTTTTACTTGCCATAAAAACCAAAAGGAAAGTGAACAATAAATTGGTGTAACATGAGGTTATCCTATCACTGTCACCTAAATAAGATAGCTCTTTCTCTTTAGGGGTAGTAGTCCAGGGGAGATGTCCCCGATGACTTGGGGGTTTGAGAAGGAAAAGGTAATAGTATCAAGAAATTTCTTCCCCTCTCACAAGTCACACTGATCAGAAAGTCCCAAAGGTTTTAATAATATGAAGCAAAGATTTGCTTAAGTGGACCTACCCAGAACAAGACAATAAGAAAACACTATTTGCAAGTACCAATTGATATTAGTGCTTCATAAAACCTTGGAATTTGAATAAAAGAAACAAGTTGATATAAATGATGAAGCAACAAAAATTTATAACAACAATGTATATATAATGATAGCTTCACAAGTATGCCTTAAACAAGCTTCAATAATGACCAAATTATAACCTAAAATTGGCAATATGGTAGTATTTGTCAGAAGCAAAGAAGGCAATGTACAATTATCTTTAACACTCGCTTTTAGAAGCTTTTATTGTTGTCATATATGGTTGTAGATTTATTTTGTAAAAACAACAAGAATGTTAGTAATTTAGCCTAATCGAAGGTTAGAAATGGTTAGCAAAGACCTTGAAATAGATGGTTTAAAGGTTGTTTTCATCAATCAATCAAATGTAAGGTATGAACTAGTTCCTTTAGGGTAAATGTAGTCACTTTTGCAACAAAAATCTAAGGTGAAAAGAATGATAATAAGTGAACCAAAGACAAGAGGAAGGGTGGTTGAGGTGTTGATAACCCAAGGCCTCAATCATCCTAACCCCTAGAAGGAAAACAACCACTAGGAAGTAGGTAACCCTAGGCCCTAGTGGTTTTCCTCCTTCTTTAGGTCAAGCTTGAAATAAAGAAAAGCTTAATGAAGCAAAGTTACTAGAGTGATACTAAGGTAGGTCTCTAGCATATGCTTCAATGAAGGCATCTTCTAGAAAAATCAAGTAGGTGGATAGTTATTGAGAGAAGGACAATAACATGTGCTTTTCTCCTAGGGTTTCACACTAGCAATTTCATAAGCTTAATAATGACAAGTAAAAGATACCATAACCATTCAAAGAAAGAAGGATTACATATTTCTACTTATATTCACCAAGAATAATCTAGTCACAAGCCCTAGTTGAATAAATTCCACCATGAAAATACCAAAATACACCAAACAAAGCTTCCTCCAAGAGTTGTGCTCTACTTAGTTTAGCCAATAAACCCTAAAATAGGCCAAATTTCAGATCTCACTTGAGTGTGAGTGAAAGATGATGAAAATAATAAAAGTGAGTTTTCCCTTATTTATACAATTCAAATGATCTTTAATTACAATTTAGGTCAAAAAGGCCCACATGGCGAGTTTACATCAAAAATCCAGTTTTTACATAAAATTGTTAAATAAAACCCTAATTTCATCTTTTTAGGGTGACATCATGCCCCTCCTAGGGTGACGTTATCCTCCTTGTTGGAATGTTATCTCTCCAAGTGAAACGTTGGGGCTCAAAACCTCTCAGGAACTGCCACACATGACAACCAAAGTCGTCCTCATGCTAGATACCTCAATTGGATGACGTCAAGGCTCTGAATGATGACATTAGAGGCCTTCAAGGGCCAACATCATGGTGTGAGGGAAATACCCCTCTGGGTCCAGGCCTACCAAAGTGCCTCTAATGGAACGTCCTCCCCTTTCTCTGGTGCAAGCCTACAGTATTTCTCTGCCACTGGTTGGGGTCTCAACATCCATCCAGTGGGCATTTAGCCATATGGAGTTCTAAGATAATCATATCCCCATATGTAACTGTCCATCAGGCATGGTCCTGCAACAAAAAAAAGTATGCCCTCCATGGGCTCATAAGTCACATGGATCATAGCAATGTCAATCACATCTAATAATCAAGTTAACCAAACAAGTGCATAGAACCCCCCTTTCCCAGACAAATGCTCAAAGACGTTATATTGTTTAACAAGCGAGCTTTGGAGAGGGTTTCATGATGTCCTATTGGTATAATTCTCCTTAGATGTGGGGTGTTTCCAAGTGAAGACCAATCTAGGTCATGTAAATGCATGATATGGCGTGGGGGATGTTTGGGCAAGGGGTGCAGTGATAACAGGGAAATGTAGGTCTTACCTATGGGTGCCTCTATAGAGGGCTAGGTGCACCTTGTCATGGATGAAATTGTTTCCTATCCCATGAAATTCCTTTTTAATCTTACTTTATTGATTTTTCTTTCAAGAGAATAGTTGGAGGATACTACCCTAGCGTGGTGATCAGTGGTGAAAACATTACCCAAAAGCATTTCACGGAGATGAGAAGTTGGCTCGTTGTGAGACCCCCTTTCTCTTGGCTATGCCACCAAGAGACACTACCCTGGTGTGGTGAACAAATGAAAAATAGTGTCACACCGCTACATTCCCATGGACCTAATAGGTTGGCTCATGATGAGACACCCTATCCACCAACTAGGTCTTGAGTTTTATTTTATTTTATGGGTCCCTTCCTTTTCTTGTTGAAAATCTTTTTATTGCTTTCTCAGGGATCCCTGGGTGAAGAATCTCAAGGTTTTATATTGGCTTTTAACTTTTTCCAAATAATTTTACCCTTTGGGCCTTCATCCCCTTCTTCCCACAAGGCAAGGTACAACCATTACTAGCTTGGAAAACCCAATGCTCGAACCAATGTAGGGGATAAATGAGAGGATAAAATGATGAAAAGTGATAACTATGGAAGGAATAGATGATGACCTTTCATAGACCCACCCAGTGGAAAATCACCCCTAAGGGAAACAACTTACTAGGGCACTCTGTCACCCCCCCCCCCAGGTATGGACAATTTAAAAGGCATAATTTCCAAGCAAACATCATGAAGCAAAAGAGAATTAAATGCACATATTCAAATGCTTTGAGAATCATAGTGACACGTACCATGATACATAGACTCATTACCTCATGGAGAAAGACCCACTTCTACTACAGAACCCGTTCGATGGGATGGATGTTGCTGTTGATGATAGATGTGAGGCATTGAAGAAAGGATGGGTTCTCCAGGGCTAGTGCTCAAGTCAATATGACTCTAGGTACTTCATGTCTAAGACCTATGGGCTTAGAGACATAATCGCCTTAGTTATCCCTAGGATAGGGGATAACAAAACCTACATGATACATGGAGGTACATGATGATTTAGTGATAGGAAGCAGTATTTAGGGGTATTCACTAGCACTGGATAGTGTGCATTGGAGTTGTGGGGTGTTTCCTCCAGGGAGACCTCCTTAAGGAGTTCTTGAGCACACCATTTGGAGTTGTGGGGTGTTTCCTCTAGGGAGACCTCCTTAAGGAGTTCTTGAGCATACCATTTTGAGTTGTGGGGTGTTTCCTCCAGGGAGACCTCCTTAAGAAGTTCTTGAGCACACCATTTGGAGTTGTGGGGTGTTTCCTCTAGAGAGACCTCCTTAAGGATTTCTTGAGCACACCATCAAGTTGAGGTTTACCAGGATTGGTGAGTGGATGGGTGAGCCTCAGGGAGAATCATATCCATTGGTGATAGACCTTCATCTAGGGTATCATCAGACGAGGGTCAGAGAGCAAGATAGGCATAGTTCTTCTTCCAAACTTCGTTATGATCTCTTGGTCATTCCATTAGAGTTGAACAACACACTAGTCATTCTATAGCCTTGCAGACAATGGCATATGCATCTATTGTTGTTATTTGATTCCCTCATATACAATAGGACAAAAAAGGATGAGACAATTGGCCCTATGGCTGTGAAAAATTTCTTTCATTGGGATCCTATGATTAATGCATAGAGTACACAGGAGTAGATGTAGACTCTGTTGGAGTGGCCCCCAAATATTTCAGCAAGCATTGGGAGTGGTGGAATTCCAATTTCTGTGGTGGTCAGATCTTAGCATTCATTAGAGTGATAGATTGCTTTAGATGACGAGGATGATCGACAGGGTCATGTTCATGATTGGACGATGTGATTGTGGGGATGTTTTGAGAGGAGTTGTTGAGCCTTGTTTTATATGTCGAGATAGGTTTTTCCTCACGATACCTAGGATTGAGGCTATCCGCAGGTCGACATACCTTGACTTCATTGCGGTGTTTTGGCGAGACATGATCCAGGATAATGAGTTCATTCCTTTTAGGGATTTAAAATTGGGGGTTCAGGAGAGTAGAGAGAACTCTGAGCATGATGATCAGATAGCCATGATCAGAGGGATGCATTGGTAGCATGATGGTTCCCCTTGGAGATTAGTTTGGGATTTGGGGACTGTATTGTTCGACAACTCGGTAGTTGATGCAGAAGAGATGGCCAATTTTCACTTTCTGGAATTTACTCTTGAGATGTTTAGGATTGGATGCTTGGAGGAGTGGTCTTCTGATGAGTTGACCGAGTTGGTGAAGGTTATGATTGCATGGCCTATCAGAGGCAGTTATGGGAACTCTTGTGTTAGCACCTTGTAGATCAGTGCTATCAGCAGAGAGTGTTTCACATCATCCAGGTAGGCCCGAGAGAGGAGGGGCTTCGCAGACGATGTAGGGGGAGATATGGGGGAGTGTACGACTTGGCAACAGAGTAGGTCATAGAACACTCATCCCACAGGATTGATGAAGACTTTAGTCATGTCTAGGTGAGAACAGGGGAGAATATTGACAAATTGCATCATATGTATATTGAGAGTATAGTGGGAAGACAATATCTATGCAACGATTGACCAATTCACGCACTTCCTGGTGATTTCTTCAGAGTGTAGGATAGCCTAGGTGACAGAGCTATCTAGTGGGAATATTTTCAAAGTCCATGAGCAGCCTACAGTGACTACTAGTGATCGAGACAGACTTCCTCTTTCGATATTCAAGATTGATTCTGGCAATGTATTTGTAGGCTGTGACTTCACTTGGATGCTTATGGAGACTACTATTCATGGTTGTAGGTTCACCCCTTACACGTATGTCGATGTGGAGTTATAAGAGAGGAGGATGTAGATGGGGCACAATGATCAGATGATTATGAGCAGAGTGGAGGAGCATCATCATGGTGGTTCCTTTTTGACGTTAGCATGGGACCTTAGGATTTTAGTACTAAACAGTTCAACAACTTGTTGAGGAAAATGCATAAATGACCTTACTCCAACATTTTCGAATCTTACTAGGCTAAGGTAATATAATTGGGATTGTCACCCAGGGTTTATAGCCAAAGTCAAAATTATCATTTGATCTACGAGCAATAAGTACAAGGGATCATTGTTTTTTTTTTATGATAATTAATTGTGTAAAAGAAAGAAAATGTAAAATGTATATATACGGTGTTTTAGAAAAAGAAACAAATGAAATACCAAATCTGAAAAGTATCATAAAAATACACAAGTGAGACAAAACGAGAAAAATGATTTATTTATTGATTTCATTATGAGATACAATAATAGTCCTCTTTTCAAACCCATGAGAGGGTGTGGACCAAAGTCAAATTTAGAGGTCTCCGATGGGCACCATACAAAAAGAATCTAAAAACAAGAGAACGCTGAGACTAAATATCTAGATTAGCTTTGCCACAGAAGCATCATTTACTAACTCTGCAAAATACTCCCTATCACTAATGAAATTTAATCCATAAATAGATCAGAATACACTGACTGCCAAGGATAAATGATCAACCTTTTAATAACAAGTTAGCTTGTTGAATACTGTCACAAACCTATCGTTGGCGGGGTTGAATATGTTCAACCAACATGTTGTATATTGGCTTGAATGGGCAGTGTGTAGGTACCATTGTAGGTGAAGAAACAATATCTTCTTTCTCTTTTGCAATCTACTTTTGTTGGAAAGGAATGTCTTGGGCTAAGGCTATAGTGGTTGCAGTGTCCTTCTGTTCACCTTTTGAACAAATTGTGAAGAAGTTGAATTTTGTAGTATGAGATACTACCTTGCGACATTGTTTAGGTGGGATAGTAGTTGGAACTACCTCTAGTATCCTGTAGAGATGACCCCCCAAAGTAAAAATGACACTACGGGGTCGAGAATCATAAATATCATGGTGCTTCCACATATATGGCTAGCCTAAAAGAACATCATAGACATCCAACGGAGCAACATCACATAATACCTCATCCTTGAAGGGTTGGATGTCGTATGAAAATCGACACTTCTGGCTGACACAAAGATCTCGTCCCTGGAAAAGTCACCTGATGTTGTATGGTTGTAGGTGTGGTGTTGTCGACAATCCCAACTGTTTGACGACCTCTGTTGAAATGAGGTTCTTCTGGCTTTCGCTATCAACAATAAAATGCAACGGGGTCTCCTTCACCCACATCTGTGAATGAAAAAGGTGTTCCCCCTCTTCAGGATTTCTTGGTTCTTTTGGTTGAATTGTTGTAGTCGTGATAGTAGCAATGGGGTTTGCATCGATGATATGTCTTCTCCCATTATTTTCTGAATTAGATTATGAATCAGGGTTCAACTCCTTTTCTTTGATCTCAGCCACCAATGATTTTTTTGAGCGACATTCATCAGTGTTGTGCCAGGGGATTTTGTGGAAATCACACCACTTTCTAGTGTCCTTCTTCGTCTTTTCGTTACCCTTATTTTCCTATGGCTTGGACTAGTTTTCTGGAGGCTAGTTGTTAGGGTCATCTTTACCATACTTTGGTTGTTGTGTATTTGCAAACCTGAAATCCTGTTTGTTCTAGTGCCTAAATTTCTGCTTGATTTTGACAACATATCTACAGGTAGCTCCCAGTGATGAGATGTCTAGGAAATCCATTTTGGTTTGGATGTACCTATGCAGAGCTCCACAATATTTCAGAACCAGATTATGCTCAGAGTCTTTGATACCTAGATTGGTGCACAGGGTATGGAAAGTATTTGTGAAATCTGACACTGTTTGGCCCCTCTCTTTCCGCAGTGTGGTCCATCTCTTGTATCAATCATCATAGTTACCAATAGGGTAATATTGTTCCTTAAACGCATCCACAAAAAAATCCCAAGTGGGCTCGACCCCATATATTCCAGACTCCTCTATGGAAATTTTCTCCCAGTAAGTTTCCCACCAATGTTTGACATGGGGGAGATCCTTAAGGAGTGCGAAGGTGATCTTTTCCCTATCAGAGAAATTGTGAACAAAGAAGTACCCTTATAGTAGATTTAACCATTTTTCTAGGGCATCCACATCTATATGACCTTCAAATACGGGAATATCAAAATTAACTTGTACATTGAAAGGAGAGGTGCTTCCAAAGTGTTCTCTTGATGAAAACATTCCTGCTATTATTGGCAAGTGTTGAAGGATGTAGGAAAAATTCTCCATCATTTCATCCCTATGTCGCGTGAGAGCTTGCTCAGGAAACAAATTAATAGAATCTTCTACTCTGTCATTTTTATTTTCTTCTACCATGGAGGGTTTCTTGGGCATGCGAGAGAAATTTTCCTCAAGAGATACAAGCTCGAGACCCAACTTGCTATACTCAGACCTCATCGGGGACATGCACTGAAAAATGATCAAGATAAGCATGCTCTGATACCACTGATCTGGATTATTTTTGACACAAAATGAGAGCGGAGATATAATAAATAAATGTACAGAGATATATCAGATATTCGATAATATAATAGAGATATATCAGATGTATTAAACAAGGGGCAAAGATATACAGTAATACACAATTTCTATTAATGAGTGAAATGTATAGAGCTGTAAAATTATAGAGTGAAAGACTCGTTAGAATGGTGGCATATTATCTTCGAGGAGATGTGATAGTTACGTTCATTCACAAGAAGATGATTTTTACAATGAGGTTCTAAATACCTTTTTAACATAAATAAATTCCAAAACCCTAACACCAAAAGATGAAAAGCAAACAATTTTCTAGACCCTGTTTTGGGTAGTTTGGTGTATCAACATCCTAGGGGCTTAACTTTGGGACACAATCTCCATTTGGGGCGCATGATAGCTCGTTGGAAAGGTATCGATGAGGAGATTCATTTAGGGGGGTCATTCAACACCTTTGGAGATCATTGAGGTTGCCGGTCATGAAAAAACATTGTTTATACCCTCAAAGTGGCCCTGGAACTTTAGGTACACCTGGATCAATCCTCCCTCCTTAGGAAGAAATGGTCTCCATTGTGTTGAGTTCCCGAAGGAGAGGGGAAAGAGTTTATTTAATATAAATCTTGGTGAGTTTCTTTCCTTGATGAAGAAGTTGCGTTGCTTAGCTTGTTGAAGACTGTCACGAAACTGTCGTTGGCGGGGTTGAATCTATTCAACCAACATGTTGTATCTTGGCTTGACTAGGCAATGTGTAGGTACCATTGTAGGTGAATAAACAATATATTATTTCTCTTTTGCAATCTTCTTCTATTGGAAATGAAGGTCTTGGTCCAAGGTTGCAGTGGTTGCAGTGTCCTTCTGTTCTCCTTTTGAACAGATTGTGAAGAAGCTGGATTTTTTAGTATGAGATACTACCTTGCAGCATTGTTTAGGTGGGACAGTTGTCAAAACTACCAATGGTATCATGTAGAGATGACCCCTCTAAGTAACAATGACACTATGGGGTTGAGACTCATAAATAACATGGCGCTTCCACATATATGGCTGGCCCAAAAGAACATCACAGAAATCCATCATGGAAACATCACATAATACCTCATCCTTGAAGGGTTGGATGTCGTATGACAATCAACACTGTTGGTTGACATAGAGATCTCATCCCTGGTGAAGCCACCCAATGTTTTATGGTTGCGGGTGTGGTGTTGTCAACAATCCCAATTGTTTGATGACCTCTGCTGAGATGAGGTTCTCCTAACTTTCTCTATCAGCAATAAAATGTAGTGTGTTCCCCTTCACCCACATCTATGAATGAAAAAGGCATTGCCCCTCTTCAGGATTTGTTGGTTCTTCTGATTGAATTGTTGTGGTCATGAAAATGACAGTGGGGTTTGTGTTGATGATCTGTCTTCTCTCATTATTTTCTGAATCAGAGTATGAATTATGGTTCATCTCCTTTTCTTTTATCTCGCCCACCAATGATTGTTTTGAGTGACATTCATCAGTGTTGTGCTAGGGGATTTTGTGGAAATCACACCACTTTCCAGTGTCCTTCTTCGTCTTTCTGTTACCCTTGTTTTCTTATGGCTTGGATTGGTTTTCTGGAGGCTAGTTGTTAGGGTCATCTTTACCATACTTTGGTTGTTGCGGATTTGCAGACACAAACTCCCGTTTGTTCTAGTTCCTAAATTTCTGCTCGATTTTGACAACATATCTATAGGAAGCTCCCAGTGATGAGATGTCCAAGAAATCCATTTCATTTTGGATGTACCTATGCAGAGCCCCGCGGTATTTTAGAAACATATGTCGCTTGGATTCTTTGATACCCAGATTGATGCGCAAGGTATGGAAAGTATTTGTGAACTCTGATAGTGTTTGGCCCCTCTCTTGCTGCAGTGTGTTCCATCTCGTGTATTGGTCGTCATCATTACCAACAGGGTAATATTGTTCCTTGAACACATCCACAAAAAATATCATGTGGGCTCGGCCCCATATATTACATACTCCTATGTGGACTGTTTCTACCAGTAAGTTTCCCACCAATGTTTGACATGGGGGATAGCCTTAAGGAGTGTGAAAGGTTATGTTTTTCCTGTTGGAAAAATTGTGAACATAGAAGTACTCTTCTAGCATATTTAACCATTTTTATAGGGCATCCACATATACCTAACCTTCAAATACATGAATATAAAAATTAAATTGTACCTTGAAAGGAGAGGTGATTCCAAAGTGGTTGCTTGATGAGGTGTTGAAGGATGTGGGCAAAATTATCCATCATTTCGTTCCTCTATTGCATGACAGCTTGCTCAAGCAATATATTAATAGCATCTTTTAGTCCGTCGTTTTTCTTTTCTTCTACCACGAAGGGTTTCTTGGGTGTGTGATATCAATTGTTCTCAAGAGAGACAAGCTTGAGACCCAACTTGATATACTTGGACCACATCAGGGACATGAACTAAAAAATGATCAAGAGCAGCCTACTGTGATACCACTAATCCGGATTATTTTTGGCACAAAATGAGAGTGGAGATATAATAAAGAAATGTACAGAGATATATCATATATCCAATAATATAACAAATATATATCATATGTATATAACAAGAGACATAGATATACAGTAATACACATTTTCTATTAATGAGTGAAATGTATAGATCTGTAAAATTACAGAGTGAAAGACTCGCTAGAATGGTTCCAACGTATCTCTGAGAATAGATGTGATGGCTACACTCATTCACAAGAAGATGATTGTTACAATGAGGCTCTAAAGGCATTTTTAATATAAATCAAATCCAAAACCCTAACTCCGGAAGATGAAAAGCCAACAGTTTTGTGGACCCCGTTTTGGGTAGTTTGGTGTATCAACTTCCCAAGGGCATAACTTTGGCATATTATCTTTGTTTGGGGTGCATGAAATATCGTTGGAAAGGTATCGATGAAGAGATTCATTTATGGGGCTCAATCAAAGCCTTTGGAAATCATTGAGGTGATTGATCATGAAAAATCATCGTTTAGACCCTCAAGGTGGCCCCGAAAGTTTAGGACTCGATAAACTGCTAAAAATAGTAAGTTGCCAAAAAAATGTTTTGAGCCAGTTGGAATTGGTGGGTGGCCATCAATATCCACATGGATCACATCCTTATGACATATTAAATCCAATATCAAGGTGACAGAGTGCAATAAAAATTATCCCATAGTCCATATTATTTGTCACATCTTTGCTTGTAGAAGTCATACTCTAATCAACATTGAAATTCCCAAAATATTGTGTCGACCAAACAATCCCAATAACATGCTACCATAACTCATGAAATGAATTTGCAATGGTAAATAACAACAAGCAAGTCATGGCTTGATGCCTAAGTCGGGGGACTCATACAATTTTTTACAATAACTCCCAAATTTAATCACCCATTACATAATGAACAAATTGAAGTAAGGAGCAAGAGAAACCCTCATTTTGAAACAAAAACCATTTTGCAAGTAGTTAATGATATATTTGGACAACCAAATGAGGAAAAATAAAAATTGTTCAAGGGTTGACCAGATGAAAATTTGAAAGGGAGGTTGATAGAATGCCTTATTTTAGCATGGCTACGATGGCAACAGAGAGCAATGCGAGCTACAACCATGATACACAATACCCAACGAACTCTCTTGCATTCATACCATTGGGGTTTGAAACCATAAAATAGCACAACACTTATCATAATCATCATGGTAAACATTTCCATAATCCTGAAACCAACATGAGTTAAAAATGGGGTTATTAACATCATTTGTTTGAATGCTTCTCTAAAAGAAAAACTCGTAATCAGTATGAAATGAACCCATGGTCGAGGGTAGAAGACCAGAATCATGAGAAATATCAACAGTGCGTTATTTACAAGAACCCATCTCAACTTCTTTTTTTGAAATTGTACAAAACCTAGGTCACAACCATCCTAGCATTTGAACTTGTCATTTTATTTCATTAAAATCCAGAAAATTCCTCATTCAAGAATGTAGATGCACATTCATAGCACATATACAACATGCAAACAAATGAGCCAATATCCCAATTTTAGCAGAGCAGGAGTAAACCATTGATGGTAGAAGAGTCAAAGAGTTCCATAACTATTAAAATTTGCTAAAAATCCATGAAGAAGCAGCCCAAAATCTCAACATACCACCGCAAAATCTGAAACCATAGTTAACAATAGTGATGAGCTCTCAAACAAATGACAATACAAACGGTGGTATACCAGCAAAAGGAAATGAGAAGAGCTCACTTACTCTACGTCGCTTCAACCATCAACCAACCATTAAATGTAACCAATGAAACCTTACACGGTGGAGTGCACTTAGTGCCAACTCAACTCTAGTCTCATGTCATATATCGACCAAGCCTTTGATACATATCCCATACAGACTATAGGATAGGAGCATCGTTATTTTTTAAAGAAGTCAAATTAAATAAAACACTGAGTAACAAAAAGTATGATATATGAGACTTGCATTCATCCATACTTATGCGCGATAGCCCTAGTATAACCTTGGAACCTTTATATGATACCATTGGTGATATATGGTAAATAAAACTTAACCAACCCTTTTATCATTTAAAACATATTTCATTAATAACCATATTTGCATTCATAACACATCATTGTATTTGTATGCAACATAGTTTTCTTGGAGGTCCCTTTCTTTTGGCGAATATTACATCGTCTAAAATGAAATATGAGTATGGAAATATCGCCAATTCTCATTGTGGAGCTACTTATGCATGCAAGAACATCAAATATCAATCAGATCCAATTTTTTTTATGTGAAAGTCATATTGTCTAGGAGGGAATACAATTATTACACTTTTTCCTAAGGGGTCCCACCTATTAATTATTAATATCATATAATATAAGTATAATGTATTGCAATTCTTTGCAGATGGGATTCTCATTACGCTTTTATGCGTCAACACAACTGACACAAATACGAGAGTCAGTTCTTTTTTTCATGAGATTGGCTCCCTATCAGAGAAGTTCTTTGTGGCGTTGATTGAGTTATTGCAGTATCACGTTGCTCTACTTAGCGACAGTATTCAAGAGACCTCTCATGTCTGCACCTTGCCCGATCACACATTGAGCGGAGGATGTTTCACATCTTCCAGGGTGGTTTGGGACCCTGTTATCATTTTCAGTTTCATTCTGGCTTAGTCAATGGAGTGTCAGATTATGATGGCATTGCTTGAGGACAAGCAATATTTGGGAAGGGAGGACCGTAATGTCCCCATTTTTGGATTCCCCTACTCTATAGTTAGAGGCAACCTTGTGAGTTTATGTTAGCTTGTCTAAAGGAGTAAAATGAGGTTAATAGTGAACTCGGGAAATTTGGAGAAGTTGTTTGGGGCCCATACTAGTCCATTCACCATATTTCATCATCAATATCATTTTCACACAATCCCCCCTTGGTTTTGTGGCGTTCCGACGATTTCCATAATTTTGGGTTATTATTGAGCATACCTTAATTAAATACACTAAAGATATTATTAATATCATATTGTCTAATGGAATACCTTCATGTAATAGCTCTTTGGAATCGAGACAAGAAGATCTAAAGGTTGGGATGATGAGAAAGGGACTTCCAACGTCCGAGAATGTCTTAAAAGACAATTAATCACTTTCTCGCATTAAAAAGAGTTATAAAAAGGGGTGTTTTAAGTGACTTAAAGTTTATAAAGTCACTTTACTTTATTAACATGGTAAAAGGGTCCCAAAAGGGTCAAAAAAGAGATAAAAAGAGAATGAGAGCCCCCTTTCTCTCATTATGCATATGATATTTCCTAGAAAACGAATTGAGAGAGCTCTTGTGGCTTTGTCTCTTTGGGAGGAAAACCCTAGAGAGATTGGGAGATTGGTTTTGGTCGTGAAACTATCCACCCTAGCTGGTCATTGGGAAGAGATTGCTCATATCTCTTCATTGTGATTGTTCGCAGCTGAGTTTAGCTTTGTTAGTGGTTGAGATCTTTCATTTTCTATTGATTTTTTGTTGGCGAAGGGGATTAAATTGTGTGTGGGTCGAATCTTCTTTCCTAGAGGCCAAGTTGGGCTAGAGAAGTTGATATTAAGTTGTGGGCTTTACTTCTTGAACATTGGGGTCGAGTTCTGATTTGTGGAGGCTGAGTTCTCCAAGAGGGATCGTGGGCTTCCCTTGTTGGGATGTTTTTTGTGAAAGTTGGGTGCATATCTAAACTAAGAGGCCGAGTTTCTTACCTTTATAAGTGATGCTTTGACATCATATCTGGGTTTTCTTGTAGACATATCACTTCTCCTTGTCACAAGGGTTGTATCTCTATGTTGGGGCAGAGTTATTCTCATCAGAATAAATATTGGAGATAGGAGGGCGAAGTACCTGTGTGAGACAACAAAATTCCAGCAAAAGGGGTGCTACTAGAGGGCAATATTTAGCAGAACTTACCTTCCAGCTCACAAGAAATTATCAATGGGATGTAACAAGAAAAAATCTCTGAGTTATTATTGATATCTTTGTTTAGTCATATGCTAGAAATTTAATTAATAAATATATGTCGTGTCTTTCCATTATATCGGTTGTGCATTGTGGTTTTTCTATATCATCTACACATAACACATTAGAAATAAGATTAAAACACTACATTAGGAAATTGGGGGTTTAGAAGTGAGTATACATCCTACAACCCAAGGGTTTGACAAAAGTCAACACTCAGAAATTACTTGTTTATTGCTACAAGAGTGAGAAAATTTATAATAGTCATACCTAGGATCATTACACCTTGAACAAGTATAACTATATGGAGAAGTAGTTATAGTAATAACTACCTGTTAGTTCTATGAAAAATAATGGAAAAGAACGAAACAATTAGTATTCTGCTGAAATGTATACAAAAACATTGTAAATATGAACAATAATAACATAAAATACTTTGAAGGAACGTGTTTTCTGTATTATTAATGAATAACAGCAAGTTGGTTACAACTTATACCTGCTCGATGCAACGTTTCCCGATCGAAAGAGATCCTAGATTCCTCCACCATGACTCCTGCTATAAGGATGTTCTTGGTACTAGAATCACCACAGGTCCAAAGAGAGTATGGAGAGAAACTATTGGCAAGATAATATTGGTGATCAGAGGGAAAATATAAACAAGGATTTCTAGGCCAAGGAATCAATGACAACATGGATAAAATGGGCTTACAAACTTGACGAGTATTTGCTTGAATGTGAAAAGTATCATTACGTTTTACCATGAGGCAAGTGTTCTTTTTATGCAGTCTCTAATCAGTTAGAGATAATTGAGTACGAGAAAAAGGATTTAGACAACTAACCAATCCCATAACTCATCATTAATTTGGGTATAATGTATGCGGGTGTCCCTTAAGTAGTTTGCGTGTACGCGGGTTTCATAGTTGTGAGGGCGCAAACATCCTTCAAAATTTTATTTTTTAAGGACTCAAGGAGGTATGGGGAATAGTTGTGTTTAAGGAGGGTAGGGATAAGGCCAACAAGAGCACCAAAGATTTAGAGATGGCATTTGATGCTATAACAAAACCCTAATCTATTCAAAGAAAACACAACATAAGTGTAATAGAAATACTTGAGATGAATGAATATGCTTGAGAGAAATCAAACACAACCAAGAGAGATTGGTACAATATCCAAACACTTAAACAAGAGAAACATTTTATAGAAGATCAACACCTAGGTTTTTCTTAATAAATATCTTGAATGAATGATTTATAAATGAAAAGTGTGCTTTATTTATACACCTCCTTTAAAGTTTATGGTGTTAACTTCAAGAGGATACTAGATCAACCTAGTCAAAATAGAAAAATACAATAAAATAGGTTAATTATCTATATGTAATCTCAATAAAACCACCAATACATCAAATAAAAAGTTGGCACATGGCCTAAAGTAAAGATTAACCATAATCTAAACAAATGAAGCCTCTAGAACACTATGCAACAATAATAACTAAAACAACTCCCCAAATGCACCATTACAACTTTTGTCCTTAACTTTCGTTAGATAATATTACACATCCTAATATACTTATACATAATACAAATTAAATTTTGAATAAGATTTGGGAATTTTATAACTATAAAACTTCGTTAGATAACATTACACATCCTAATATACATATACATAATACAAATTAAATTTTGAATAAGATTTGGGAATTTTATAACTATAAAACTTTGAAACTAGTTTAAACTTGCTTAAACAAGATTATTAATTTAATTATGGAACTTGTGAATTTGTTTATTAACCTTAATTTAAACTAGAACAAAATGATCAAAATGATTACTTGTTTAATTATTTTCTTCCAATATAAAATTTTATTTACATTATATCTTATTCCAATATAAGTTCCTATCTTACTTTTTCCTTGATTCTCCCATGAAATGATATTCAAAGACCATTATAAAAAAACTACTATGCACTTATATAAAGTTGTATAAAGAGATGTGAATCCTGGTTGTCATCAGTAATATTTGTAGCAATAGGGTCGAAAAATATATTTTAAATATTTAACATAGTAAACTTTTCTTTTACAAATTTTAAAAATTCTCTTATTCAAAATGTTAACATATGTTGTTTAATAAAAAAGGGTATTTTTATATTAGTTGAATGTTTTAAGTAATCGTTCATATAAATAGGTCAAAGATTAGTAATCTAGTGTATTATGTGGTTAAAACTACATGGCTCCAACTAATATGGTTATTTGAGGCAATATATTGATGTAAAAAAGAAAACAAATTATGTATGAATTTTTCACCATCAACAAATGATATTCCATTATATTTAAATAGAAATCATGAACTAATTGAATATTAAATCAATGATCAATATAGTTATTAATATCAAAGAAAATATAAATGATCAAATCAATTTATATCTTAAACATATCATGATAAATACATATTAAAAAAACACACTTTACCTAAAAAAACATCTTCTTACATTTATTAATTGATTATATTATATAATTAAAAACATCTTCTTAATTGATAATATTATATAATTATATATCTTAAAGTTCTTTTAAAAATATTAAATCGAGTTGATTTTAACTAATTTCTATTTAAATATCCTAACGTGTGCATAAATAAATCAAAGAAACATCTTCTATTACATTTATCAATTGATAATATTATATAATTATATATCTTAAAAATTCCTATAAATGGTATACATGGTATCGAAGTGCCTATAAATGATGTATTATAGTCTCGTTATTTCTTGGCAATTATGGTTTGAAATAATATATGGTAATGTGTATATGTTTATATAATTTTACATTGATTAATGTGTATTTTGGGTTTATTTGGGTTTGTAAGTTATTTTTGGGTATTTAAATGGTTGGTTGATCAAAACAAATTTAAAATTATAGTTATTATAATGAGTTTATGATTGATTTGGTGATTTTTTTTTTTTTTTCTATTTTCAATAATTTTTCAATATTTTTCA
>JASDQU011441202.1:12983-29257 GCA_032191745.1 Picea mariana
AACTTGTTATTAGCAATTACATATTTAAAATGATTAAATATATTAGAGTAAAGAAGTATTAATGCATCTATTAATTTTGTTTATATTTGGTAAATTTGGGGTACATTACAGCTTCCCTTGGAAGAGGTTTTGTAAAGATGTCTGCCACTTTTTCTTCTGTTCCCACATCTTCAACTTTGATGTTCTTCTCTGCAACCTGTTCCCATAGAAAGTGATACTTTATTGGAATGTACTTCTTCTTGGAGTGCATCATCGAGTTATTTGAGATATTGATGGAGCTTGTATTATCACAATATACTAGAATGGGCTCATCATACTCAACCTGTATATCTAAGTAAAAAGTTTCTCCATTGGTGCTTCGTCGGTCATCAATGCAATCTGCCCAATTTGCATCTATGTAGGAAATAAGTGATATATCCTTTCCTTTTGGATACCATAATACAAAATCTTTTGTTCCTTTGATATATCTGAGAATCCTCTTTACTACTAAGACATGTGATTCCTTTAGTTCTTCTTGAAATCGTGCCACCTGTCCAATTCCTTGCATTACATCTGATCTAGATGTCGTCACATATAGTAAGCTACCACTCAATGACTTGTATTGCCTCTAGTTTGTAGACTTTGAATCATCATATTTTCTCAACTTGCAACTGGTTTTCATAGGAGTGGTAACTAGTTTGCAATCTTCCATTCCGAACCTCTTTAGCATTTCTCTGATATACTTAGTTTCAAACATAAAATTTCCTTGGTTTCTTTGACATGTCTTGATGTAGAGATTGTTGTCGGTGTTTCCTTTCCACAGTTCATAGGTATTTTTTTCATTGTTGTTTCTGAGCATTACTTTGTTTTGAATGTGAACTGTTGTATGCATTGCATGTGTCCAAAAAATATATTTCAATTTGGAATCTATTAGCATTCTTCAATCCATTTCCTGTGTGTTTATAATCCATTATGATGATGTTCATTCGTCTCTAAACCACTCTTTGGACTAATCTATGAATCCATTCTCTCGTCCATGATGTCCAAGACTCTACTTGTGCAAGTGTACATAATGTTGACCCATTCGTCACTATATCACTATACTATCATGAAGTCTTGATTAATCCATTAAATTGTACTTATGTTAACTTACTACTCTGGATCTATCTTCTCGAACTTTGAAATCTACTCGAAGGATGGTTCTTTGGTGTGTCACATCTATCGCATAGACTCCCCCTATCTAATATTCATATTACCTAGGAGTCTCTAAGATGGATGGCTCAGAAAAATTCCTGCTCTGATGTGTATTCATCATCATATTCATTGGTAGATTCATCATCATCTTCATTGGTATATTCATCATCTCTCTGAGCTCTAACTTATTTCTTTCTGTATGTGGATTCATATTTCACTACAATTCTTGAAAGTAGAATCTCTTGAAATTGTTCCTTATTTACTTGTCCTTCTTTTCTTTCAGTTATTTTCCAAACATTTTTGTATCTGACATCTTTCTTTTTCTCTATATAATTTTCTTCATCTTGTTTTATTACCAATCTTGCGATCTTTGGGACTTGGTCTTTTCTCACATTTTATTCGTTTTTTCTTATCAATACTTTCTTATATTTGATATCAGTATTCTCTTTCATGGAAGTATCGATCATGCTTCTACAATCACTAGCTATGTGTCCATAGTTATGGCATTTGTAACATTCAATGTTACGTGGGGCCACATATGCACTTATTTATTGAACATTTCTTTTATAATCCCTGCAATATGCAACCTTATGTCCAAAATTAGTATAATAAAAACAATGACCATAAAATAAATTTGCATACATGGGAGTGAATGATATTATTTGTGGTGTATTTCTTCTGAATTTCTTCCTTGACTGATCATGATCATGATTGAAGCTTCTTTGTGTCTTGAACATGAATGGTCTTATTGAAGATGTATTTTCAATATTTTTCTTAGATTCTAGTTGACCATGATTCCTTCCTTTGAGTACTTATTCATAATTCTTTCTGTTTTCTTCATTCTTCTTTTCTATCAACCTTGAGTGCTTCTCTTCATTATCTATAACTGATGTGGAATGTCTCTGTCTCTTCAACGTTCTTTTTGAGCTTGATGATTTTACTTCTCAATGTGACAAATTCTTCTTCAAGCTTCTCAACCTCTCCTTCATTCTTCATTCTTTGAAACTTCATGACTTCTTCTATTCTTTTCTCTTCTTCAAGATGAATTTTTAATCTAATTATTTCTTCTTCAAGTCATTTCTCTTCTTGACCAAATTCTGCCTCAAGATGGTTTAGATCATTATTTATTTCCTTAAGATGGCATGTCAATATATTTTCTCTCATTTGTGTTTCTTCCTTCTGTGCTTCTATGCTGGCTTCTAAATACTACTTTTGATATTCAATATTTTCTTTGATCTTTCTATCTTCTTCTATATAAGTTCTTAAGTTCTCGATGACTTGTTTGAATTCTTCAAAAATGTGAACACTTTCCTTTTGTTTCATCAATTCTTTCTTGAGTGACTTGTTTTGTTCTCTTAGTTCAAATAAAGAACTAATCAATTATTCTTCATAATTGTCTTCCTTTTCAATTAGTTTTTCTGTCTCATTTCCTTCATGGCATTCTATTTGAAGATGTTCATGTTTTTCACAATTAAAGAAAAAAAACATGTACCTCTAGTGATTATGTACTTTGTATCTTCTTAATCTGTATGACATGGTGAACATAATTCTTCTTGATATGTATCTGCATCTTCTTTGGCATTTTCTCAATCTTTGATGGGTGAATAATATATGTCATGTAACTTATCCCAAAGTCCTTTGGATGTTGAAAATTTACCAACATTTTCTCTTACTGGAATAGATAATCCTTCCCAGATGAAATCCATTGTTATTTTGTTATTCTTCTTCAATTCCTTCTTGGGTGCAGTCTTTTCACTTTTTGAACTATCATATCGTATAAAAACTAATAGACAAATATAATTTCCATGTTCATGTAAAAATACTTCCGTTCTTATGCTCCACATATCATACTTAAAACCATTTTGACCATTAAACATTGGTACTCCATTCTCATAATAATCCATGATCTCATTCCATTGGTTAAACTGTTTCCTAAAGGAACCCACTTTGATACCAATTGATGGATTACTGAGAGAGGGGGTGAATCAATAATAAATTAATTTAATCCTTTTTCACCATAAAATGCAAGTGTTATATCAATGTATCATTATCATCCAATAGTTGCAAAGTAAATAAACAATGAGAAAATGATCAATCACACACATACACAATACACCAATGTTTTACGTGGAAACCCAAAGTGGGAGAAAACCACAAAATGCTTTTTCTTATATGTATTTAATAATTATATTCATTGGAAGCACCAACTTCCTTTGTTTTATAGTTGTAACTAGAAGGAGGCTCTAACCCCCTAGTTTCTCAAGCGACAACCTGAGGGAAGCTCCACTCCCCAATTCTCTAGCTACAACCAGAAGGAGGATACAACCCCCCATGTTCTTCAGATACAACCAGAAGGTGGCTACAACCACTTTTTCATTCCCCGTCCAACTACCCTAACGTATAAGTAGAATGATGGAACCACTGTCACACTATCACTGTGAGATATATTGTTGTAAACCTGTACCAATCAACCTACACCAAACAACCTGTACCAATAACTTGAACCATCCATGAACCATGCATCAACTTGTACCTCAACCTGTAATCAACATTTACCATAAAAAAGTGCATCAACCATTCACCAACATGTAATAAACAACCTATAATCAACCTGTACCATAAACAATTGCATCAACCATGCACCAACATGTACCTCAACTTGTATTATGAATAAGTGCATCAACCATGCACCAAAAATGTATGAATAACCTATCACACCAACCTATCCATTCAACCTATCACACCAACCTGTCACATCAATCTTATCAACCAAATCAGATATACTCACTAAGATCAATCACCAAGACAACTCTCAAATATGTGCATCAACCAAGCATAACACAACAACTCATAACCATCACCAAAATAAATATGTTCTTATAATAATATACCAATACAAGTATTCTACATCATCCATAAACTAGGTGTCAACAATACTACTAACAAGTGCCTCCAACCATGTACCAAGTATGTACCAATCATGTATCAACTAATCATCAACTATGACTCATCAATATGTACCAACATCCTCAAATATGACTCATCATGTATTTAAATAATTTTTTTTTTATTCACTTTGAATTATAGTACACTCATCACTTCATTATATTATTTATCTTCTAAAATCTCTTAAGCCACTTTGACCTTTTGGGGCTTCTAGATGACTCATGAGGGTTATCCAACTTCCTATGGCCATAACTCTCTAACCGTGAGGAGTTATGTGACCTTCCACATACCACCTGAAATGGAATGAGATTTAATATCCATATATAATAGTCTTACATGAAAATATATCAAAACTCATACCATTATCCATCAAACAAATTTGGGTCCATTACCCAAACCCAGGTTCTCCAACTTCACATGGCCATAACTCTCTAACTGTGAAGAGTTATGTGAACTTCGACATGCCACCAGAAATGGAATGACATGGACTACCTATATATAATAGTCTTACCTTAAAATATATTAAAACTCACACCATTATACAAAAATCAAACTTGGGTCCATTACCTAAACCTTTGTGCTACCAGGCTTTCTCCCAGGGTTGACATCAATAACTAAGGGTTGAAATCAATCTACAATATCACTCTCCAATGGTTGACATCAATGACAACCAAAAATCCATACCAACTTTCCATCAACCTAAGCCAATTCTCTGAAATCCATTTCATTCTTTCACTCCATGGAGAGTATTCGGTTCCATCAAATAAGGGAGCTTCATTTGTGGAAAGAGACACTTGTCCATCAATTTGTGTGTTTAGGAGGATCTTCCTTCCAGTGATTATATTGTTTTACTTGAATAAAACTTTTCTCTGATACCAATCGTTGAAACACACATTAACATTGAGAGGGGGGGGTGAATCAATTTCTTGAAATTTTGGATAATTTTTACACTTTCTCGGATTACTTAAATTAATTGAATAACATATATGCATTTCAATTAAAAATATTATATATTTATTAAACTTGAATAAGTACATATGATACCAATCATCAAACTATTCAACACCAACTAAATAAGAGAGATCCAACTCTCAGATACAAGACCCAACCTGTATTTCTCAGATCCAACTAAGAAGTGAGGAATGCAACCTTCATCAAAAGACCCAGCTTGTAACATGCGCCAACCTGATAAAGAATGATTTTTCATTCAATCCATTGTATCTATATTTGATCCACCCAAATAATTATCTTACCAAAACAAGATTTTGTTTATATAGTCATTCAAAAGGTGTATGACATTGAAACAATGTGTCTTCCAATGCACATCTTCATTTCAGTAATAATAATGTTATTTCAATAATAAAGTTATTCCTTGATTATTATTCATAATCCTTCAGATCATGTTTATTCGTCCATTGATGAATTAATTAATTATCCATTCTCCCTTTTCATTTTCATGTTTTACAACACCATGGGAAAATACCATTTAACTTTTTGACTTTTTACACAAATTCTTTGTTTTTCCTTTTATCTTTTAATACTCCTTTTCATGTAACTTTATTTTTATTTTGAATTAATCTTTTACATAAAGTTACATTTTTTATTATTTTACTTTCATATTTATTTTTATGTAAAAATCTATTTCCATTTAAATTTTTCCTCTTTTGTATTTATACTGCATATATTAATATTAATACTCTCCATTAATATTGACATTATATTAATATTATCAGTTAATATTTAATCTCCATATCTTAATATTAATATTCTCCATTAATATTAACATTTATATTAATATTATCCACTAATATTTAATCTATTTATATTTATATTAATATTCTCCAATAATATTTAATTCAATTTATCATATTGTAGCTTTTGCGTCTTCCCTTATTTTTTATATCAAAACTTCTTCCATTTGATCATATGGATCAAATTCTTATTTTGATCTTCAACCAATTCGTTGCAATTCCTTCTTGATCCTTCTCTATAGATTATTTCGTTGTGAATTAGCTTCCTCTGAAATTCCTTAGAATCCATCATCTTGTTTCTTTGAACTCTATTATAGACTATATATATCCTTTATCAATGATTCATGTATTTAGGTCCTCAAAGTCCTTTCACTAGGTCCCGGTCTTCATATGCCTACGAACTGTAACCAACTGCTTCTCCATAAGCGCTTACTTTTAAAACCATGATAACTTATTCCAGGTATTCATTAGGTTCCATATGATCAATAGATATCCCTTAGCTTATGTATTTATCCCTAATCACTAACGTTTTCCACATAACAAAAATCATAATTTAGGGATACATAATTGAGTACTAGCAATGTTTAGCTTGACTTAATTGACAATGTTGTTACAAGGAAGATATTTCTATGGATAGGGTAAACCACAACAGACGGAAATGACTGCAAAAATCAAATATCTTCTCAAGTATTCTATATAAAAAAATATTCTAGCAAGACAAGATAAAATACTACCTCGTCTAGACGTTCGATGAAGTCCGCCTTTGAGCACTTGACCCAAAGAAATATACTTGCAACTAGTCCTCAACAACCCATCAAAGAAAGCATATGGTGATATTATATAATGTTACCACATTCAATATCGTAATCCATTAATAAACATGACAAATACGCCGATGGAATAATAATTCAATATATTTGCAAGATATCAATTGAACATGAAAAGAGTATTTTTATTAATAAATGGTCAACATAAGTGAAGATGTTACAGACTTCCATGTCGGCACGGTTTGGAACCGAGAAAATAAGTTCCTTCCAGATGGGCCTCCACCACTTCAATCCTCCACCAAAGGTAAGCTCATAATAGAGAAACAATGAGGTTCTCAATCAATAAGGGAAGATCTTGGGGGTTGAACACTGTGTTCAGACTTAAAGGACAAAGGAATGCAGACTCAATATGAAGCAAATAATTTCTTCATAGTAACTTTTCTCTCAAAGTTGAATTCTTTCTCCTCTTTCCATAGCTCGGAATTGTCCCATTTATATCCTTTAAAATGGAATTGAAGGGATGAGTTAGAACGTTTCCAGTATATGGAAGGCCAAGGATCATGGATCTCTTGTCATGACATGGAAACGTGACATTAATTTTCAATTTTATGGCACAAATACCAATGTACACAGGTTGTAGTGCAGTAGACTACATATATGCATGATGTATAGTGTGCAAGGTCCGTACATATGGAAAAATATTTGTCTTTAGCTCTGGATTTTACAAACAGGGATGATGAGTCTGCATGGGAAAATGGAAAAAGGCCTTATGTGCAGTATTGCATAGGGTGAGACAAATCTTGCTATAACAGATTCCCCCTAATGTGTGAGGTTAGAGGAGTATCTATGATGGCTGAAATACATTATAAATAACCCAGAAGTGGAGTGGTAGGGGACTAGCTAGACAAACTAGTTTCTCATTACATTCTGCCCTGACTCTGCATACATGGTTGCCAATAAAATTACACTGCAGATCCATGTGAAAATATACCAAACAAGTGTCTATGGCCATGAATAGGAAAATAAAAATGTGTATACATGTGAATAGTTGGCATAGTCAAGAACAAGGCCTAGTAGAACCAGTCTCAAAACCAATCTGAAGATATATGTATACAATAAAGTACAATCTGATATCTCATGATCACTGAAGTCATATAGGTATTGGTCCAATGAAAAGGAAGCAATAGCTCATGAAAGTTGTGGCCACATAGTGATGTCTTCAAGCCTTCTACACAATCCACCAAGGGTGTAAGTCGACATCATGTGAATAAAGGATTTGAGGTTGAACACAGTGAGACATCATTTGATTACCGGTCATTGAGGTATATCGTTAACAAATGAGAGATAGCCTACCAACAATGGAAGTAGGTATCAAGGCACTGAGTACATTATTACAAGTGTGAATAAAAGATTCAGTGTCAAACACCTGAAGAATCCATCGATTAGGAGACATTGATGTATTCCCAATTATCGATGGCGAGAGAGCCTTCCACTAAGGACTACATGCCTCAAGGTACTCATAAGACTCTAGGTCTCATTTCCAGAATAAATGAGCCCAATTCGATGGAAGGAGACCCACTGAAAGGAGAGCATTATGGCATATTTCATCAGTCAGCATGAGGTACAAAGTAGGAGATTCATGATTTGGTGGAAATTAGATGAAAACATGTTCACGAACCAATGACCCTGTGTGTCCTTTGCATGTGCCAAGTGAAAGCGGTACATGAAAAAGACCCTTTGACTACCAACAATGATGAAAAATACTGACAAAGGCAGGAAACCACCAATAAGGATAATGGCATCCAAGACATTGCATGAATCCCAATGTGTGAATAGATGTCTTTCCTTCGAACACAAGGGAAACCACCTATTCAATGACCAATAATGAAGTGTCGACTGTTGGGTTCAAGGTTGCCTACCATTGATGAAGTAGGCCTAGGGTGCATGATAGGACTATAGTATCATGTGATTATGAGACAAACTGAGGGTATGGCTGACATTCAAAGTCAAGAGTTTTGAGGAGTGTCCGACATAGGTTGATAGACTTCCTTTGAACAAGAGTATGAGACATATGGAGGACCCCGACAACATAGACCCATTGATGTAACCATGAGATGCAAAAGGTATCAATGAAATTATCTATAGGGACCGGAAGAGTAACCAATCAGTAGAGAAGACTCTGTAGCAAGCTCATCTTCCTAAGTCCATGCTAATCCAAAAATTATGATGATGAATGGATTCAATAACTTTGTGTTTTGTTCAAAGGAGACACAACTGCTGCCAACATAAGATAATATTCCCTCCCCACCTGTATATAATTTTTATTTTCATAGACAAATGAATTTTATGATACACAGGAGGAAACAAGTGTCACAAGTAAGAAAAAATAGTTCCAACAATAGAACATATGTATGCTCAATGCAGGGAAATGTATGCAGGATATGGACACTCGGGGGAATGTTCCCTCCTGGGTATAGGGTGTCAAATTGTGAAAGATATAAACAACGCTCTGCTTGGTTGAGGATGCAAAACTGATGAGGTAAACAATTTATAACGCAAAGAGAGAACCTGTTATAGTCTCAATACTATAAGCAAGGGAATGAGATTCAATCACAACTTAATGCCAAAAATGTCCATTTTTATGTATTTTAGTCTACTTGGTTTGAAAAATGGATAAACTTGTGCCAAGTAGACATCTTTTCAAATCCAATTTAGGAGTGTCAAAGAGACAAGTTCACTCAACAATCTTTAAATTTTTTTTATAACGAGTCAGAAAATATCTTTTATAAGACTCATGACCTTTGAAGTCCAAATTAATGAGTGTGAAAAGGAAAAATAATTTGGCAATATTTTTGCTTTTTGAACGAGTCAGAAAAGAGCTTAACTTAGACTTGTTTGGGATATTCTAGGCGACAAGTCATGGGGGAGGCCAACGCTCCTGTGCAAGACTTCTGTGAAATGTTAGTATCTTACGAATAATCGACATAAGCTTGGGAAAACCCAAAGCTCTCCAAGTCGAGGAGGATAAAGCACCAACGAAGGATACAATCTCAGTAATATATCGGATAATGTCCCTTACTAGAAAGGAAATGTGCAAGGGAATTGGATACCCCACATGATCGTTCCAATAGAAGGTGATCTCCTCAAAACTCAGAGGGAGAGGACTTGGTGAAAGTAGAACTCTCTCTTGTTCAGAAGGTGAAATATTAGGGATGTTGATGACGTGGTTGAAAGATGCCTCACCCTCTGCAAGGAGAGTAGGACTGACCATAGATTTCATTGGTACAACCACTTATTTAATTCTAGGTTGAAGAGGATGCATGATAACAAGAATAGGGGACACATCACCCTCGAGAATGAGGGTGTGGTCAAGAGAAGATTTCAACGGTATGACTATTGTGTCAATTAACAAAGAAACAAGATGTGGGGAAACCACAGACGCCTCAAAATCTGAAGGTCCCTTAGGTGAGCCCCACAGTTCTGGTGTCCCAGCATTGGATGGACACAAACAAGTAAGGTGATATCCTTCGTAAGTCCTATAAAGGAATTTAGGTTTACATCTATGTTATTGGATAAATCGGTGAATGCAGACATAAGTTGATCTCCCTAGATCCACCTGGATCTAGAACAAAACAAGATAGGACATGATGTTTTCCCTAAGCTTTAATCATTTAATTTACTATCAAACAAGAGATGAGTGACATACCTTTGAATATCGCTTCCTTGTATCTTTGGTGTCCCTGCTCCACTCTGGTGCTCTTGTGATATTAGATCTGCAATGAAACACAAACCAACCAAAGTGAAAGAAACAATAGTATATTCAATGAAAAATTATACATGTGATCAAGGAGTCATGTAATAAAATGAGAATGAGTTTATGGGAAAGAAACATGCCACTGTATTATATTAAGTAAAAGTGGAAGATACAACCAAACAACCTTGATGTTGCAAGGTTCCCTTTCAATGGCCCTTTCCTCCAACACACACAATTACTCCAAAATTCCATGAAGAGGATCCATAATAACTTGATGGACAGATGAAGAACTCAAGCATCTATAGATATAGAAACCTTCACACAATTCTCACCCTATTCCTTCATAAATTCCTTACTTGATCTTGCTTTCTCTTTCTTAACCTTTTCCATGAAAAATCCATTATTATATAGGAGAAGGAGAGATGGTTAAAGAGATTAGGGTGATCCCACCAAATCATAGAAGACAATAGGATCCCAACCATATGTATGCCACCTTGTATTCTAGAAGATTCCCTTCTAGAACATTCATGAACATTTCCCTTTCCTTAGTATTCAAACGTCATCACACCTTATCTATAGAGTATCCTGCGGAAACTCCACAAGCCAAGTTTAGGACAACCTGCGGAAATCAGGCATTTCCACACTGTGTCTTATGTCTAGCCTGCGACATCCTTCTAAAAACATGTTTTATAGAGGAGGAAACCAATCACTTTTCTCATGATAAATATCCTTTTTGGAGCCTGAACACATGCTTGTAGAAACATCACCAGGGTGACCAAAATAATGTGTAACAGAATGCCCCTCAAAGTATGAGGTTGGAACTCGTGAAAGTCGAAATACTTTGTAAAATGCATTTGTGTGTCAGGCACAAGGAGCGCACCAATTGAAAACCTGCAAACAACCAAGCATCTATGCAATATTATACCATTTTTGAGGTAGGCATTCCCATGCTCAGACTACAATTGATTTAATTCATAAATGTCATTCATGGCCACCAATCATACACTGTGGATCCATGTCAGGAAGATTCTACACAGCCACCAGAAATACACTGTGGATCTATCCTCATAGAAAAACTCATATTCAGACATAGCAATGAGACATACAAAGTAGATCTATGTGTCAATACAAGTCATAAATACTCTGCCGTAACCCAAATTGAAACAATGAGTTCCAGGGTATTCAATCCTGTCATTCGTAAGTACGAATCTAACCATGTGATTACAGGTGTTGGAGTCGAACATGGTAGAAACCATTTGATTACCAACCATTGATGAAAATTGTTAACAAGTGTGAGGGAAATAACCATTGATGTAAATGACTCCCAAGGTACCTTAGTGTAATCCAACAAATGCGAATAAATGAGCTGAAGTAGAGCACTTGATAGAATCTCTCAATTAGGGGTCAATGATGTGAACCCATTGTCGAAAGAGAAGAAACCTACCATTGAGGCATGAAGGTTCTAAGGTACTAATTGATTTCTAGGTCTTTTTCTTGGATAATGAGTTGAAGGCGACAAGAAAAGACTCTTCACATGAGGGCCTTGATGTATTCCCCATCAATGACACGAAACAAGTAACATATTTGAGGTAGATCAAATTATGAAGATGATTTGAAGCTGACATGAGGGATGCTGACATGGCAGGAATTGATAACAGTAGATGGTCGACTCAATAGAAGTCTTGTGTAGAGTTGGACTTCTCTTGAACATATGAATGACATGACAATGGTATTGGCAGTATTGACTCAAGATATGAACTTGCAAAAGGTCAAATGAGAGAAATGAATTTCCCAACCCGGATACGATGATGAAGGGGGTTTCATGTTCAAGAGAGACTATTACAGCCACTAAACAAATATACAGACACATTTCTTTCCCAAATTTCCCCCCACCATTTCTGGCGAGTACCTCTTTATTTTTATGCAAGCTTGAGGAGGATAACATATGCTTGTTGATGTAAGATCATCCTTCGGACAAGTCCCTCAGATTATGTTTAAGGAACCCTAAGAAGGAATGGTTCGGTTCCATATAGGTCTTTCGATGTTTGTTTAACGAGTCCACAAAGAGAAACTCGGGGGCTTTTGATATTTAGAGAGTCTGAAAAAAACTTAAAGAGAACTCTCTCAGTTCCTTTTTCATAAATAAGTTTGATGAGACCGAAAAAGTGATAAACTACCGCCCACCAAATGTTTTCTTCAAATACTTTAATGAGTGTGAAAAGAACAAGTTCTCTCTACAATCCTTTCATTTTTACGGAGCATGAAAAGAGCTTAAAGGATACACCATAGGTTTTGCTTTTCGTGTTACCATGACGACTATGAGAAAAAGACAAAAATATACTTGGTTGTGTTCTCATTGATTTGCGAGTACGAGAACGAACAAAGACTGAACTCAAGATTGTTTTCATTTTTACATAAGCTTAAAACAAAACAAATTATGCTTGGGATAGATTTTATTTTTACACAAGCTTAAAACTAGCTAAAACTATGCTTGAACCTGGTTTCATTTTTTCACAAGATTGAACTAGAGGAAACTATGTTTGAGGTAGGTGGTTTCATTTTTACACAATATTGAAACATGGAAAACTATGCTTGGACTTCCCAACGCATAACACAAGGATGGTTGGTATTTAGCCCCCAACTTAAGAAACCGATAACTCTGACTTCAGCATGATGTCGAGAGGCTGAAATTGTTTCCCCCAAGCTTTGATTCATCCAATGACATAGGATGATGAAAATAAGCTTCAAATACTATACATAACAAAGTACTCGACTTAATTGAAAAGGGGAAAAAATATTTCATTTTTTAATGAGCTTGAAACAGGAACAAGAAATATGCTCGAGAATCTAGGTTCAATCCCTAGATCTTTGTTTCATTTTTTAATGATCTTGACATAGAAACAAGAACTATGCCCATAACCTCTATTTTATTTTTTAATGAAATCTCCATAGAGACGCAAAAGTATCCTCATAGCTGGTTTCATTTTTTAATGAGATTGAAATCTGAAAAGCATGCTCAAAGCTGGTTTCATTTTTTAATGAGCTTGAAATCAGAAAATCATGCTCAAAGATGGTTTCATTTTTTAATGAGATTGAAATAAAAAAACCATGCTCAAAGATGGTTTCATTTTTTCATGAGTTTGAAATCAGAAAATCATGCTCAAAGTTGGTTTCATTTTTTAATGATCTTGAAATCAAAAAACCATGCTCAAAGATGGTTTCATTTTTTAATGAGCTTGAAATCATAAAACCATGCTCAAAGAATCTCTTCTTGATCATGGATTTGAACAGGACGATGCTCTAGAAGGACACCATGTCAAGGGAAAAAGCTTGGTCATGGCTTCCAAGAGATCTTCACTGGATGGAAGAACAACACTCTGGAAGGACACCATGTTGAGGGTCACAACAGGGGTAAGGAGATCAAGCTCAAAATACCCTATTGAACAGATAACCATGTCAACTACCAGATCTAGGTCATCATATACTGAGCTTACAATGAGAGGATCATCATCATCGACAGCTAGAGGCATGGGAGACAATGTCACATAATTGACCTGTGGAAGGGGCAATACTGTCTTCATATAAGAATCGTTTAGGTAGGCCATCGAGTTAACAGTCAATTCAGGACCAACAAACAAAAGTTTATCAATAGTGACCATTCTTCCATCGTGAGGGAATTATACCACATGAAAAAGAGTGGACACAATAGCTTTCATGGCATAGACATGATCTCGCCGAAGGAGTAAAGAAAAAATCAAGGGGTCTTGGATGACCATGACATCAATAAAGATAGTTTTACCTCCCAAATTTACAGGAAACTGAGGAAGGGTACCTAAAGGTTGATTGGTTCTTCTGTTAAAATCTAACAAATTCTACGTAACTGGCACAAGTTGAGGATATCCTAAAGCTTTCCAAGCAATAGAGGACAAAATACTAACAAATCAGCATTCATCTATCAGTGTTTGAGGAATGTCTCGACCACAAACCAGTACTATAATCTAGAAAGGAATGTGAGAGGGAAGATGAGGTCCAGTTAGCACACCCCAATCAAAAAGGATGACCTCATTACTTTGAGGGGGTTCCACGGGAGAAGGAGGAATTTCCCCTGGCAGGTTAGAGTCTGTATCAATGTGAAAAATGTGAGAAGTCTCAGGTTTACTCTCGGTTGAGAGAGTAGGATTGAATGATAATGACATCAAATTGACCACTTGGGTTTCATTATCCAAAGGGATAATAGTGTTGGCAGGTGGAAACAGATTGACCACTGGGCTTTCACTCTCTATCGAGAGAGTGGGTTCGACCGAGGATGGGCTCGGATAGACCACTTTTTCAACTGGGTCAACTAAGGATGTGACCATATTGACTACATGATCAATCAGATTGACCGACGAAGGGGCCATATTGATCATTTCATCAACTATAGGTGGGTTGAGAGTAAGCTTGTGATAAGAAGCCAGAAGCTGAGGCTATGAAACAGTCATGTATTCCAGTAATTTTGAGGCTTCGTCCTTACAAGGGTAAAGGTGAGTTTGATGACTCCCTTTCCATAACATACATGAGAATTTGACTCTACTTTTCTTCTTCCCAACGGTATCATGACTAGTCGACGGGAGGTCATCAGCATGTTGTCCAGAGACTGACGACATGGGTTGGCAAGGAGTTGTAGACCATGCTTCTATGACCTTTGATAGACTAGGGAAATCCTTAAGAAGATGGCTACCCTTACAAAGCCTGTAAGGGTACTTGGTCTTACAGGGTGTTTGGGTGATCTTGGCATCATCAACACTCCCATCATGATTAATAGTAATTGGTTTCTTTCCAACATGTCCGATAGTGGTTGGAAGTTTGGACCCTTGCCTATTTTTCTTCTTCTTAATTTTTTTTTTTCTTCTTCTTCTTATCCAACAGGTTACTAGCTTCAGAGCTTTCACTCGAAGAAGAATATGAAACCGAAGAAGAACTTGCAATTGAACAAGGTGAAGAAGGTGAAGGATCAACATGAGGTTGATTCTCTTGGGGGAAAGTTCTTACAACATAATAACTAGCTTCATTCAGGATTACCTGAGTGGAAAACAACCATACTGGTAATCCAATTGTGAGATCTGGAAGGCTCAAAGTAGCGATGTGAGGAGGAAAAATGTTTTTGTAAGAAGGAAAAACAAAAGGCTCCCCTGGCAAAGGGGTTCCTTCATTGGTCATTTCGGGAACTGACACCATTAAATAAAGATCCAATCTAGATTCCACTAGGTAAAACAAATAGCACACGTTAAAAATCTAGGAAGCAAACAAGAAAAAAAAACCTTCTTATAATGAACACACTAGTTGGTGATGAAATCCAACATCGTGGGAAAAATTTGAGAAGGGGATGAGATAGAGAGGGTTGAAAAGTAAGGTTGACAACCTTCTTAACAGACTTATTCCTTGGTGCAAGCTTCCACACATAAATGTAGGTATACCTTCCAAGGAGAATGAGTGAGTTTGGCCAACATCGATTCTAGGTACCGTGAATACTTTCCCCTCCACAGTCACCTCGTGTAAAGACCCTAGAGATATAGGCCACAAAGGCATGGTATCTAGCCTGAAATAAACTTGAAAGGCTTCCACTCATCATTGTGGCTATACCTTCAAGCGACCCCCATAATACGCGCAATCTCTACACTAAGACCAACAAAGAAGGGGGAGTAACTCTGTCAGTCTTAATGTGACCTTGTGATTGAACCTTGTGTGGGAAGGGCTTCCCAGGACAAAATGTAGCAAGTGGATTTCACCACTCCCTAACTCAAGATTCTATGTGTGTTTACATCTTTGGAAATTTATCTTTCACACCTATTTCAAAGCCCTACAACTAATCTAATGTAGGTTTGCTACCAGGAAATATAAAAA
>JASDQU011441203.1:4300-23896 GCA_032191745.1 Picea mariana
TTTTATATTTTATAAATTTATTATTCGTCGCCTATTCAAATGTACAACAACGTGTATAAATACATGTACATGAGTAGAGTCACATATTTTTGTCTAAAAATACATGACTTTATATTAAAAGTAATAATTATTACATTAGTGATTTAATTAATAATTAATGGTATTGTAATATACAAAAGGTATATTACAAGTCATCCCTCATAAAAATAAGCTTCGTCCTCGAAGCATAGGTAAAGACGAATCTTCTGAATCTTATGTCATCTAACTAGTGATGTTTCTTCACTAATTACAAAGTTTTTTTTTTTATAAATATATTTGCAATTGTTTCCAAGTATTAGGTGTTCTACTAAATATCTTGCACATCCTTTAAAATGTCATATTTTATGTTGTTGTACATGAAGGAGCAGGGTATTTTATGCCCGAAGATTCAGGTAAGTAGCATTTGGACATAGTACACCTCCCAAGACATTGTGCAAAAACACGTACTGATTTTTTTTCCCTCAACAACCTGTGTGGTAGGGTTTCCATAACATCCATATTCATAACTTATGTGTCTACCCTCTAGAAATGCAATCAATTATGGAGTATTTTTGAAAGTGTGTGTAAATGTCTGAACAATTGGAGTAGCAATAACTATAACATGTCATGTCTTCTCACCATAATGGATGATGAGGATTCCATCGGGGCTAACAAAGTCCTTTTTCTTAGATCTGCACATTGGACATGAATTTCTCTGAAGAAACCATTTGAGAGTGCAGTTTGAATGATAAAGGTTCTTGCATGGCAATTGCTTTGCATGTTGTTCAGTGGAAAATGTTTCTTGACACATTGGTCACATCACTCCATCATATTTTTCACTTTCTTTTCAAGATATAACTACTGGCAACTCATTGACTGCTACACAAAGACTATTGGGTACCTCTTTTTCCTCCGTGGGACTACTAATTAATCTTTCCTCTCCAAATTTTCTCACACCAATATCGATCATTTCATATATGAAATTGACATTATATGTACAGTACTCTAAACATTGATTGATATGATGCCATGTGAAACTGGATTTCCATATAATTTTATTGGAATACTTGACTCCTTGGTTGTGTTGGTGATACATCGAACAAAAATAATGTTGTCTGGAAATGTAAATCTTGTGAGATAATATTCGATTTGAGTATTGAATATAAAATGATCAACGTTCTCCCCACGTCATCGATCATATAATTCACGTATATCAATATTATTTGATAAACTCTCTACTTTCTGAGGTTGGTACTAGAGAAATAAAAAAATTGTATTAACACTCACAATTAACACTGAATGGTTATCTTCTTCGAAATTCCAGTCTTGTTTCTTTAACCATCGAATGGTGGGGATCTTCCCCTCTCTTCCATCGTCATCATACTGGTTCGAAAATGTTCCCGTGGAGTTTTGTGCAACAAGTTTAATATCGTTATCTTCTTCAAACTTGACATTGTCTCATTTTATGTTTGTTCCTGTCATTTGAAGACAATCACAGTAGCAAGTGTCCCAAGAGTGGGAATGATATTTAAACATGAGAGATGTTACAATGGATGGGTGAATTATATGTTTCTCTCCTCTATTACAAGGTTTCAATGTGTGTTTCTAGTGGCGATTTTCATCGTTATGGATTCTGCTACTTTCATCCTTTTCCTAATGTATAGATGCAACATCAATTTTTTTTTCATCATTAGAAATCTGGTAATACATGAAGTATTCTTTGATTTTATTTAGCCAACTTGTTTCTTCTCTTTCATCCGATCCATCAAATTTTGGAACAATAATCTTCGCCTTAGGCATGCCATTATTATATGTCCCCATGTTAGGTGAGAAATGTGATTGGTGAGGCCCCCACTGTGAAGTTTCATTACCTGGGATTCTACACCCATTTGTGATTGATTCGAGCTCTACTCTCATGTTGTGGTAATTTATGTTGCACTCAGCTCTTCATTTAATATTTGAGGCCTTTGATTAACTCCAATGTGGAGGGAGTGTTGGCGTCTGTATTTTTCTCTACTTCTCCTATATTTCTCTCGAGTCTCCTCATGTTGCTCATGTTGCTTGTCGGTAAGAAGGCCCAAGTTCTCCGTTAATGAAAGAAGAATTGAAGGATCACTTTGAGAGTAATAGAGAGAATATGTTTTAAATATTTATAATATTTAATATTTCAATATTAAATATATATATGAAGAAAATGGGTGAGCTGGCGAATGGGGGCGAATGGGTAGGGTCGAGGGAGCTATAGGTGAATGGCGAGTGAGTATGGTCAAGGGAGGTAAGGGAAAATGGTGAGTGGGTATTGTGGTTAGAAATGAGGGAAAATGAGGAGGAGAAATGAGTGATGGAATGGAGGGGAGAAATGAGAGATGAATGGAGAAGGACATGATGCATAATGGAAGTCAAATGGAGGGTGGCGAGCTGAGGGATGAATGGAAAGGTATTCCAATGGATGGGGTGTGCATAAATGAAGGCTAGGGTTGGTCACATGGATGAGGGTTGATGGGATGAGCGTGGATGAAGAGAAGGAAGGGAGTGCGAGACAACAAAGAGGGAGCATGGGTAGATCGATGGAGGTAGTGAGGAATGGAGGAGGGTGGATGAATACAACACGGGCTGAGAGGAAGACACAGTAGAAGTGGAGAGGGTTTTGAATGGATATGGTAAGGGAGAAGGGTTGTGAATGTACAAATGAGGGTGTCGAGTTGAGGGATGAAGAGAATGGATGAGGTCGTAGGTCATGGATGAGAGTGGGTGAGTGGACAAGGGAGGGGAGAGGGATGTGATGTATAATGGTGGATGCATGGGACATGGAGTGTGTGGGAGTGGGTGAGGGGTGGATGGAGGTCACGGGTTTGGAGGATTCAAGGAGATTTGGGGAAGCTGTGTGAGGGTTTGGAGGTTGCGGGAATGACTGCTCTGATATCAAATGAAAGTTGTAAACCAGATATATATATATAAATATTTTTTTAATATTTTATAAATTTATTATTCACCTCCTATTCAAATGTACAACAATGTGTATAAATACACGTACATGAGTAGAGTCACGTATTTTTGTCTCAAAATACACAACTTTACATTAAAAGTAATAATTATTACATTAATTATTTAATTAATAATTAATGACATTGTAATATACACAAGGTATAATACAATCTACCATTAAACAACAAATATAATAATGGAATATGTATGAGCATGCACATTAAGGAATACTTAAAAACTCTTCTTCAAGAACTGGAGTTGGAAAAAAGTAAAGGTTTCTCAAACACAATGATTTAAATTGATGTAAAAGCTTTGAATCATGGATATTTGGGGGCCTAGTTGATCAATTGGGCTTGGGATATAATATTCCTATGGTAACATGGATTAGCAACATTACTTGTCTCATTTCGATGTAAATATCCCACATTGCAAATAATGGACTACTTGTTCTCAAGGATGGGCTTCAGATACTTTTGGATATGATTTATGAAAATAAATTATATTTGACAAATCTAATGATTTATGTAGAAGAAAGAAACATGAAATAATGATATCCTAAAATATGGCATCCTTTTTCAATTCCTATTATGCAACACATAGATGGTTTTAACCAACATAGGGATAACTAGAGCATGGTCACCTAACTTCTTGAAACATTCATGCATAATTAATGACATTTACATAAAACTTTAAACGAATGAGAAAAATGAAGATGAACAAAAGTATAAATTAGAAGGTTAAAATAATGAGATATAAGTGCATTCACTACATATTCTGATTGATAGTGAAGATTAGGTTTTTGGGGGAGGGGATCAAAAATTAAATTACTTTATACTCACATGTATTTAATAATTTGATATAAAATATGAGGCAAAAAAGTGGCAATGTGATGCTCCTCATGCACGTAATTTTAAACTTGAAAATACAAAAGAAGCTATCACATGAAGAGAAAATAAAATATATCTAAACACATTGCTACAAACATGAAATTGTTTCATCACTAACATGCTCCTTTCATTCAATGACAGAATCATTAGGAAATCCATTTTTAAAATTGATTTGTCTATAGCAATATATGATTCTCTAGTAGAACTTAGGGAGATATGGAGAGAGGGGAAGAGAAAAGGAATAGGGGGTCGAGGGTTAAGAGAAAGAGAGAAAGGAATAGGGGGAGGAGGGGGAGGGAGAAGAAAAAGAGGAAGAGGGAGAGGAGGGGGGAATAAATAGAGAATTGGAAGAGGGGAAGAGGAAGAGGAAGAAGAAGAGGGAGAGGAGGGGGGAATAAATAGAGAAGTGGAAGAGGGGAAGAGGAAGAGGAATAAGAAGAGGGAGGATGAGTGGAAAGAGAGGAATATGGAKATAAAGAGAGKAAGAGAGGAAGAGGAAGGAGAATAYGRAGAGGAAGAGAAGTATAGGGAGAGGGAGAKAGAGAGAGAGAGGAAGAAAGGAAGATGAAGGAGCGTATAGGAGATGAGGAGAGGGAAAGGGAGAGAGGGATATGAAGGAGAAGAGGGAGAGAAAGAGAGGGATATGAAGAGGAAGGAGAAGAGGGAGAGAAAGATGAATGAGAAGAGGGACAGAAAGAGAGGGATAGGAAGGATACAAGTGTTGAGCACACACTTATACTGAGAGGGGGGTGAATTAGTATAAGATTTGTTTTTAATTTTCCAAATATTCATCAACCATAACAAAATAATCACATATGAAATCTATTAACCGCATAACATTGAACATGATATTTATGTGGAAACCATTTCATGAGAGAACCACAAAAATTCTCTTTATAATTATTTGTAGGCACCAACCTACTGTTAGGAATATTTGTAGGCACTAATCACTGGAGACAACAATCCCCATTGATGCAAATCCTGGTAGGCACCAACCTACTCTTACAGATCTTCGTAGACACCAATCCACACCGTTAAGCACCAACCTAGAAAAAGACACCAATATCTTTGTGTGAGCTCCACCAACCTTCATTGAGTACTCTTTCTACTTCTTCCTTCACCAAGTCTTCTTTCTACTACTTCCTTCATCATCTCTACTCACTACTTCTACCTTCACCAAGTTTGTTCACTACTTTTGCCTTTACCAAGTCTCACCAAAATTTGAATTTCCAAATGGTAACTTTCTCAAAGCTTGTTGTTATGGGCCTCTTCCCAAGAATGAATTTGTACAACATGCCACGTATCCAATTTTGAAAATCTGATTTTAAAATTGTTACCTGAAGTACTTCTGTATGTCTCCTCTATTCTCTGAAATTTTCACAGTCTGAAGAGTGCCAAAAAAATGTTATAGTGAAAATTTCAAGTTGACCTATTTGAAACTGATCTCAGGACCATTCCAAAACCCTAAATTCCATAGAGAATATCTAAAAAATTTGTACAAAAAAACATTTGAAATTTGTACCACATGTACACCAATATCTTTCCTCTGACTCTAGAAAATTTCAAGATCTTAAACATCCTAGAAAACAAGCTATAATGAAAGTTCCAAGATGACATGTTTGAAACTGATTTCATAATAATTTAGGAACCCTAACTTCCATAGTATAATGAACCAACATTTGAAATTTTTACCACATGTACAACAAGATATATCCTCTATCTTTTGAAAGTTTCAAGGTTTTAAACACCCCATAAAACAAGTTATAGTGAAAGTGCCAAGATAACCTATTTGAAACTGATTTCAAGAGCATTCAGGAACCCTAAATTCCACAGGCCATATCTCCGAAAGTATAATGAACCAAAATCTAAAATTTGTACCACATGTACACCAAGATCTCTCCTCTGTCTCTTCCAAATTTCAAGGTCTAATATGTCCTATAAAAAAGTTATCAAAAAAATTCCAAGATAACCTGAAACGCATTTCACAATTCAATCTTTGTTAATCCATTTTTCACACACACACTTTCTCTGAATGCTTTATCTTTTTATATTTTTTCATAATCCTCCATGAAGGGACATGTCCCTTAATTAAATAATTAACTCCCAATACCATGGGGTAATACCCCAAACCCATGGGTTTGAAACCACAATTTCACTTTTTACTTTTTCACATCCCCTCTTTTTTAATATACTTGTATATATATATATATATATTGTAAATGTTGTGTGTATTGAAATTCCATAATATGACATCAATGACAATAATTCCAACAATTTGATATGGATTTAGGAGTGGAACAAACTGATTAACAGACTAAATACAATAAACACAGAGATATGAAGAACAACACAAATATCCAGTGAACAATATCTTCTATTGAATAAATGAAATAGGATGAAACTGTAAAACTGCAGAACTGAAATACTTGCTCGAATGGTGATATATATATTTGAGAAGAGATGTGGATGCTACACACATACATCTGAGCAAAATGATTATAGTGAGGCTCAAGAGGCATTTTTGATATTACTCATGAATTCCAAAACCCTAGACATCCAAAAACCTAACCCTAGGAGATGAAACACCAAAAGTTATGTGGGCCCCTATTGGTAAGTTAGTACCTCAACTTCCCGGGGTCATAACTTTTGCAAACGACCTCCATTTTAGGCGCATGATAGCCCATTGGAAAGGTATTTTAGAGAAATACACATTACACCGTCGAACTATGACTTTGTCTATAGTTTGACTGCAGCGAGCCAAAAAAACACTGTTTATAGCCCCAAAACGACCCTGGAAGTACATCAAGATGTGCTGACATGAAAACATACAAAACAAGTCAGTTGGGTTAGGTGAGAGGCCACTAGTATCCACCTAGAATATGTGTAGGGATTCAAAAAACCCCTAAAGTTTAGAACCCACAATTGCAAAGAAGTACAGAAGAACGTGCTGAACTAAAAAATGTCAAGAGGAGTTAGTTGGAATAGGTGGGTGGCCACCAATATGAACCCAGATCAGTCCTCCCCATTTAGGAAGCAATGGTATCCATTGTGTTGATTTCCCCCATTAAGTGAGGAAACTTCTGCTGAATTTTCCCCCGAGTTAGCCACTTTCCTTGGTGTAGGAGCTGCCTTGCCTTGACAACTCGATAAATATGGATCCTCTGCTGGCGGGTTCCCTTGAATTGTGTGTCCACTATTTGATCAGTGGATGCTTGTTCCATGAAGTCATGTTTGAGCTATGTTGGTGTCAGTTGTTCTACGATCTTTGAGGTGTCCAATAATGGTGGAAAATATGGCCAAAGGAGGTCCACATTGAACACTGGGTGCAAACCAAGGAAGGGTGGAGTGTTGATCTCAAAATAATTTCTACTCATAGCCTTGGTGACAGTGTAAGGCCCGTAGCGAAGTGGGCGGAGCTTCCGATGGGGCTCTGTAAGACACTCCTTCTACAAATGTAACCAGAATTTGTCTCCAACCTAAAACTATATGGTACCCTTTGTTGATCATGGCATTGCTTGTACTTAACATTGAATTTCTGTAAAATCTCATGGACCTATTGGTGGATGTGCTGAATCTGCTCAATGAATCTGGTGGCTTTGTCAGTCTCAGACAGAACATGGGAAGAGTCTGTATGTGTGGTTGCAAGAGGTAGTGAAACATCAATGGGACCCAAGGGTTGGAATCCCATCCCCACCTGAAATTGGCTATGGTCGGTGGAGCTATGTAGAGCTTTGTTGTAACTATGTTGAACATAGGGGAGACTCTCATCCCATTTACATGGATGCTTAGATTTGTACATGTGCAGGATGTGCACAATCATCCGATTGACGACCTCTATTTGGTCATCTTTTGGGGGGTAGAAAGTAGTGAATTTAGTGGGATTGGTGTCCAATAATGACCAGAGACTCGACAAAAATTTGCTCAGGCACCTGCTATCCTAGTCAGATATGATGGTCTTTGGTATCCCAAAATGGACCCACGCTCATTCGAAGAAGAGCTTGGTAGTATCTTCCATTATGATATTCTTCTTATAGGCTATGAGGATGGTCATCTTCGAAAACCGATGAACGACCACAAATACACAATCATTTCCTTTCTTGGTGGATGGAAGGCTAGATATGTAATCCATTTATATGGATTTTGAGGATTCTCAGAAGTAGGAAGAGGGGTGTATAATCCTTGATTCTTGATGGATGGCTTGGAAATGACATAAACAGTGCAAGATCTGATATACTTGCTGATGTCCTGTCGAAGTTTTGGCCAATAAAAATGTTTTTGTAGAATGACCACAGTTTTCTCCACGCCAAAATGTCCTACCATTCGACTGTAGTGGGATTCCTAAATCATGTTTCCACGCTCTCTTGTAGGAAAATAGATATGGCCCAGATGGAATAACAGTCCGTCCTGAATGTGAAAATTGGTGATAGTCGAGCCTATACCCAAGAGTTGATAGGTGGTGGCGAAGTCCAGACCTTGTTGATAAAGTTGGGGCCACTCAAATGCCTCGTGTCCACATGAATGGATCACAGTGGTGAGTGAAGCCACAAGAGGTCGACTGAGGCAATCAATGACATGATTTGAGCTCCTTGTGTTATACTTGATGTTGATATGGAACTGTTGTAGGCAGGTGGACCACTTTTGATGGCAGTCGTTCTGCAATTTCCCCTGTGTTTGTATGAACTATAGAGGCTTGTGATCGGTGTGGATGATTGTATCCTTTCCCATAATGTTTTTTTTCCATTGAAAACAGGATTGTAGAATGGAATGCATTTCCTTGTCATAGGTGGGGTATTTTTGGACAATATCTGAGAGTGTCTCACTATGGTAGGCCACCAAATGACCATTCTTACTGAGAACTGCATCTACAACATAGTCAGAGTCATTAGTCTCAATCTCGAATGATTGTTGCAGATCAGGAAATGAGAGTAATAGAGATGAGCACAAGTGATGCTTCAGATCTCCAAATGCTTGTTTTTGGTCCTTCCCCCACAAACGTTTCCCTACCATCACCCTTTGTCACTTAGCTAAGGGCCCATGCAATATGGGAGAATGCCAACATGAACCGATGGTAGAAGTTGGCCAGTCCCAAGATGCTCCGAAGCTCGGTTAGTGTGGTTAGGGCTAGCCAATCACGAATGACCTAGATATTAGTTGGATCAACATGTACCCCATGCTCATCAACAACATATCCCAAGTATTGGACCATGTTCATGCCAATGAAGAATTTTTCCAAGTTGGCATATAGCTTGTGCTGCCGTAGAGTGTTGAAAACCTGCTGAATGTGCCACATGTGCTCCTCCCAAGTTATATTGAAGATGAGAATGTCATCCAAATATACCACCATAAAAGAATTGGTGAAGGGTCTCAGTACATCATCCGTTAATGTCATGAAAGTGGCTGGTGTATTTGTTAAGCAAAAGGGCATGACCAACCATTCGAAGAGACCTTATTTAGATTTGAAAGTTGTCTTCCATACATTAGTTGGTTCGATGGGAACCTCGTGGTATCCAGAATTTAGGTAAATCATGCTGAGTTGGTCAAGAAGATTATCAATCCTAGGAATTAGGTATCGGTTCATGATGATGATTTTTTTTAATGCTCTTTAATCAATGCAGAGTCACCATGTCTCGTCCTTCTTCTGCACCAGTACAATTGGGTTTCCGCAAGGGGAGGACCTGGGTCTAATGTGCCCCTTATGAAGAATCTCTTGAATTTGATGCTTGATTTCATCATTTTCTATCAACGAGTGACGATAGACTAGTCCATTAGGCAGAGGTGCACTGGGGGTCAGATCAATTGGATGCTTGACTTGGTAGTGCGTCGGTACCCCAGTGGGTGAGGAGAAGATGTCTCTGTACTCTTCCATGATCCCTTCCACTTGCTTCTACTACACAGAGAGGATCTGTGTAGAGGCCAGGGAAGTAGTGATGACCTTCTTCTTACTGTGAGCACAGATCACAAAAAATATGAACTTCTCGGTCTATGAAATGACCTTACTGCATTGCTTAGTAGATATTAAAGAACCACAAATATGGTTTTCCTAAAAGAACATCAAAAAATTCAAGGGGATCAATATCACACAATACCTTGTCTTTGAAAGGCTTGATTCTGTAAGGAAGACGACACTATTGGGTGACACAAAGATCTCTTCCTTGGCGAAGCCAACCAATGGTGTAGGGTTGCAGGTGCGGTGTCGTCGAAAATTCCAATCACTTGATGACCTCTGTTTAGATCAAGTACTTATGACTTCCGCTATCGACAATGAAATGAAGCGGAGCCCCCTTTACCCACATTTGTGAGTGAAAAAGGTGTTCCCCTTCCTATGGTTCTTCTAGTTCGCTTGGCTGGACTTTGGTGGTAGTCATAGTGGTACTCAGTTCAACATATATATAATTATTCCCTTCTTTTGGATTTGATTCGAAGTCAGAATCAAACTCAAACTCAGACGCCTTCAACTCGGCCACAAGTGACTGCTTGGAGTGGCATTCTTCAGTGTTGTGCCAAGGGATTTTATGGTATTCACACCATTTTCTCGTGTCCTTCATATTTTCATTTACCTTCTTGTGTTGCGGCTTGGATTGGTTGTCCTAACAGTGAACATATTTTCTCTATCCCTTTTCATGTTGGTTGGGGCTGCCTTTTCCCTTCTTCGACTATGAGGATTTTGCAGATCTAAACTCTCACCTCTTCTGCCTAAATTTCTGCTCAATCTTGATATCATATCTATAAGTTGTACCCAATTAGGTGATCTCCAGAAACTCCATTTATTTTTGAATGTATCTATGCAAACAACCGCGGTATTTGAGAAACAGATGTCAGTCAGAGTCTTTGATACCCAATTTGGTGCACAGGGTATGGAAAATATTGGTGAAATATGGTACTGTATGGTCCCTTTCTTGACGCAGGGTGGTCCATTGGGTGTACTAGTCCTTGTAGCTTCCAATGGGGCAGTATTGTTCTTTAATGGAATCTAGGAAGGAATCCCATGTAGGGGAAACCAAAAATATTGTAGATTTCTCTATGGCCCTTTTCTCAGAGTAACTATCCCACTAGTCCTTAACATGGGGGACGACCTTGAGGAGTGCAAAAGTAATATTTTCCCTATCGAAAAAATTGTGGACAGAAAAGTACCCTTCAAGAAGATTCAACCATTTATCTACAACATCCAAATCTATCAGTCCTTCAAATAATGGAATATCAAAATTTACCTATACCTTGAAGGGGGTTGCATGGCTTCTTGATCAAGATGCTTCTCCTGTGGGAAACCATCGAAGGATCTGCACAAAGTTATCCATCATTTCATTCCTTTATCGTGTGATGGATTCCTCGAGCAACATTTTAAAAGGATCTCCTACTCCATTATATTTTGTTTCATCACCCATGGGTTGTTGTCAATCTCGACGCGACCAATATTGCAACAGATCGATTGGTTCGAGTCCCAACTTCTTGTACCCATATCGTATCGGGGACATGCACGAAGAAAAATAAATGAAGAGCAGACTGCTTTGATACCATTGATCCAGATTTAGGAGTGGAATGAACTAATTAATAGACTGAATACAATAAACAAAGAGATATGAAGAACAACACAGATATCCAGTGAACAATATCTTCTATTGAGTAAATGTAATAGGATGAAACTATAAAATTGTAGAACTAAAATACTTGCTCGAATGGTGGTAGCTATCTCTGAGAAGAGATGTGGCTGCTACACGCATCTATCTGAGAAAAATGATTACAATGAGGCTCCAGAGGCCTTTTTGATATTACTCATGAATGCAAAAATCATAGACATCCAAAAATCTAACCCTAGGAGATGAAACACCAAAAGTTATGTGGGCCCCTATGGGTAAGTTGGTACCTCAACTTCCCGGGGTCGTGAATTTTGCATACAACCTTCACTTTAGGCACATGATATCTTGTTGGAAAGGTATTTTAGATAAATACACATTACGCCATCAAAATTTGACTTCATCTACAATTTGACTATGGCGAGCCAAAAAAACATTGTTTAGGGCCCCAAAACAGCCCTGGAAGTACAACAAGATGTGCTGACATGAAAACATACAAAATAAGCTAGTTGGATTAGGTGGGAGGCCACCAGTATCCACCTAGAAGATGTGTAGGGATTTGGAAAACCCCAGAAGTGTAGAAAACACAATTACAAAGAAGCACAAAAGAAAATGTTGAACTAAAAATTGTCAAGAAGAGTCAGTTGGAATAGGTGGGTGGCCACCAATATCCACCTGGATCACAATCTCCCCATTTTTCATTGATGGAAATCCTACAATGAAACACATAGTCTACTAGGCATAGAAATAATTCTCCCCTTGTCTGCAAATATCCCCCTTTGAAATCAATGGCAAAGGGATTCTCCTCCTGAGCTTGTGATTCTCCTTAAGCACTTAGTGATGAGATGAATATTACTCCCAATTTCGTCTCAAGATATTCAAATGTCTCTTTGGGAAGGGTTTTTTTGAAAATATCCGTAGTCTATTCTTTGGTGACAATATATTCCAACTTGACATTTTGTTCTCACACTTTTTCTCTTAAGAAGTGATAATTGATTGGAATATGATTTGTTTTTTAGTGCATAAAATAATTCTTTGAAATATTTTTGCACTTGTGTTGGATAGGCAGATCAAAGAACTAATTTTTGAGGGAACGTGCAAAAGAAGGAAGGACATTAGTTAGGCATGCAAAAGAAGATAGATGTGTAAAATCAGGAAGAACAACACTTAGGAATGTAAAAGAAACATGCAGTCGCAAAGGCAGGAAAAGCACACCCATACAATGAGTCATCATGAGTTATCATAGGGTTTTGGGCATAAGCGAGTAGGGTTTTGAGCCCTAAATTCTATGTATAAATATGTAATGGGTTGGAAAGAATGGGGTTTGTTGAGAGTAAGAGAATAGGTTTTTTTTTTGTTGTTGCTGAAATTTGAGTCGATGATAAGATGAGGTTGAGAGAATAGACTGAGAATGAGTGAAATTCTATGTCTGAAGGTTTAGGGAGGGTTTTTCAGAGAGAGTCTTTCACTACAAAGTGGCTAGGCAGGATGAGGAAGGATATCATTATGTATCTATTGTAATCACAGTGCACAAGCATGATATGATTACATGAAGAATAATAAAGAAGACAGTTGTTGTGGACATAGCCCAAGGATTGAGTGAGCCACGTTAAACTCTGTGTCTGGATGTCTTTTTATGCGATTGTTCATGAATGTTCTATTTATGCATAACTAGATCTAGATCTGTGTATTAGATGATTGGGGTATGGTAATGATGAATGTTACGATGAATAGTTTATGTTGCAATCTGCGTCACAATGGTGTTGCATAAATAATGTTTACTAATTAATCAAGGGAAAAGAGTCACACAATACTATGCACAGGTTAGATAAGTAGGAATGAATATGATGATATCCTCCCATCCCACCATCTCTACAGAAAATTGGTTCTTGTAACTCCAATAGATTCCTTGGGTGAGACTTCAATTGCATGTAGGTGATGCCGAAAGGTATAGTGTCTATAGGGTTTTTTGGGAGAATAAACTGAACCTAGGGTCTTACAACTATGTGCCAACAAATGGTTTCGTTATCAGGACATGAAATCTATGATTAAGGGAATGTTTTGGAGGACGAATAAGAAAGAGATTACCGGATGGCTAGAAAGGAAGTAATGATAATTTGTTCAAGGAGATAATAGAAATCCTCAAATGAGCGATGAGAAATGGATGCAAAGGTATGTGTACACAGAGGTTCATGTGATTTTCTTTGGTGAATTTTTGATTATCTTAACTGAGTGGTTAGAAAGATTAGTGGAGAATACCAGAAGATAACATACTGCAGCATTGAGGAACTAAACTCTTGAGTTATAAGACAATTGAATTATGTAAGTAACAAGACTTCCCAAGAAATTGATTTATGGTTGAACAACATATTGGGGGGTTATATTATGAAATTTGCAGTAGATTGTACCCAATCATATAGTGTTGCAGAAAGGGATTTCTTCAAGGGTCCACATGGAAGGTTTATGAAAGCATTATTTACTTGGATAAAGATGTTGTTGTGCGACAAGTGTGTGATGAAAATGGACTCTGACTGCTAAGGGGATTTGTGCACATAGGGGACCTGGGGGATGACCAGGGGAAGGCCTGCAGGTAGGAAGGATTGAAGAAAAAGATGAAAAAGGAAGGGAGGGACTGAGGATGTAGATAAACAACAATGATATATCAGAAGAAGAAGACAATTTTGTGGTACTATTCATTGGAGGAAGGTACAAGAGTTTGAAGAATAGGGCTAAGAAAGGAGAGCCACACAATGATTACAAGAGGAGAGAACCATGTGAAATAGTCCATATCATAGAAATATTGCGCATAGAAGGAGAGGAAGAGGATTATCAATTTAGTCTCATAATAGAAGAGTCGTTCAGTCCTACTAAGGATGGATCCTGTTTCGATTCCACAACCCCGTGTGCATCACAAAGATATGAGGTAACATTTGAGGATTTGTCAAAATCACTTATAGTTAGTGGAGGAATATAGAGTAGTAGTAGCTAGAGCAGTGGAAGCAGTGCATCAAGTCAAATTCAACTAGCTTTGTCGAGGGGAGGTACTACACAAAACAACATGGCAGGGTTAGATAGAACATTGAGACTGGTTGAATTCCAGGGAGTTGGGTCAGAGGACCCATAACAACATCTATTTGTATGTGAGACAATTTGGGATGTGAAGAATGTTCAAGATGAGGATGCCAAGATTACATAGTTGGGAACATAATGTGGATTATTTTTGAGAACGAAATGAAAGAAAATATATTACAATGAAATACACATAAATATTTCTAGAAACATAGAAATACAATAATACGTGATTTCTATTAATAAAAGAAATGTACATAGACTGTAAAAATACAGAGTGAAAGACTCGCTAGAATGGTGGTAGCTTATCTCTTAGAAGAGATGTGACGGATAATCTCATTTGCAAGAATATGGTATTTACAATGAGACTCCAAAGGTATTTTTAACATAAGGAAAATCCAAAACCCTAACCACAGAAGATGAAAATCCAAAAGGTTTCCAGGCCCCGATCGGTGTAGTTGATACGTCAACTTCCCAGGGGCGTAAATTTTTCATACGATCTCCGTTTGGGGCGCTCGATACACTGTTGGAAAGGTATAAATGAGAAGAACGATTTTTGACTAGCCCAAGCTAGTGCCTTCTATATTCACGTGGGCCCTGTTGGTAGCCAATTCATTTTTTTTTTAATTTCTCTTAAAAAGGCTGCCTACACCAATTTGTCTTCTAACGACAAATCATTGTCGCATTTTGCAACTAGACTTTTGTTTTATTTTTGCGACAATTACAATTTGATTTTGATTCAGTTTTCACAACTGAAGGTGTGAAAACCCATCTATCGTTATTTGGACTGTCGTAGTCTTTTATTTATTCTCTGAAAGACACTTTACTATTGGTCTATCACATGACTACAAAGCTTCTTTCAAACTATGTCCATTTCATTTTGATTGCGCAAGTCGATTTACAAGCCATTAAGCATGAAAAATTATTGATTACATTTGGTCCTATAAGGGTTATAATTGATTTTGGTTTTATGTGATTATTACTATGAGCTCTTGACTTGTTGATTATATGAGGCTTTGGTTGCAATGTTCTAATAAACTTTGAAACATTGACTATGCAACAAAGCGCACTGTTAATATTATGAGTTTGAAAAAACATGGAATGGCAATAGTCTAAGTTTACAATGGCACATTGATTAATCTTTCGGATGTCAATTTTATGGTTTGAATCGTTGATTGGCTCATTGTTTTATTGGCTTGATTCTACATTGAAAGACTATAGTTTTGAACCATACATATTAATATGATTGTCCACCGTTTACGATTTGGGTTGGCCGGATTATGTTGAATGTGGTTATGATTTATAGAACAGGGTTGGTACTATGCCATTAATAATTTGCATGGCGGTGGTAGTCCCGCCACCTTCGTACGCATACCATTAATCCTTGCCTCTTTGAGTATTGTAGCTGTTTGTCGTGACCATTTTCGACCCTGTGTATCATTCTGATTCAAACCCTACCATGCTCGGAAGCTATGGCTCCGGTTGTGAGGGCCGAGCCCAACGGGTGCCAAGCACTGCTGATCTTTGATGGCACTTATAGCAACCTGGAAAAATATGGATGGCTCCAGTTTATAAGGAAATTTGATGGGTATAACCTCGCTGTGGCTCGACAATTCGCGTTATCATTCGATGGCTGCCGAGCCAAAGTTGGTGATGTGCAACTTGAAATCAATGAACAGTTTCTCGGCTCAGTGACTAGTTTGCCTGTTACAGGAAAGAAGTGGTCGAAAAGCTACAAGGTGGATAATGTCTCAAGGACATTGTTATTTCAGTCTCGAGCGGTGAACTCTTGCGACAGGGGCCTGCCTGCGAAACTGTTAAAACCTCGCTGGTATGATCTCCTAATGGTAATCAAGCAATTTATTACTTGCGAGGGAAGGTACGGGTTTGTTTTTCTGTTTCACCTTCGTTTATTGATGGTTTTTATGGGTTTCGAACTCAGCATGCCCCACTACCTACACAGAAGTTTGTTCAAGATGGCCAAGCGGTACAAACGCAGCCAGGCTGATACTAGCGTCTTCCATGTGGGATTGATTAAAATGTGTATGATATACGAGTTGGGGTTACGTCGTGACTGCTGGGGTGATTTTCTCATTCGTAATGGTTTTCAAGAACCCAACCCACCACAAGTTGATAAGCCTATGGTGACCAAGAGCAAGCCTGCCCCTGTACCCTACAGTGTTTTGCTACCTAAACCTCTACCCAATCCCCCTATGAGCCTGCCCGCGTCTGTGACCAAACAGGTCGAAATTTTTAAGCCTACAGTCAATCGGCCTAAACCTAAAGCTAATGCTAATGCCAAAGGCAAGAAAAACTCTCGCTTAATCTCTCGCATGGCGAGAAATAGGCCTAAACCCCCTGCCAACTCTGACCCTATCGTGGTCAGCGAAGACTCTGATTCTGAAATCGAACGATTTCTCGCCAACGAGTATCCTTACTCAGAGGATTTATGTGACAATCCTGCGTATGATTTCGTCAAGAATTTGCCACCTTGCCTTAGGGATAATCCTAAGTCTCTTGGCATTGGATTACCTCAAGGAACCCTCGGTGAATCATCAAAAAACACTGGCACCCCGTGCGATCAGTGTGGGTCGTGGTTGGAGAGATATTACACCGATGTGCCGATGTTGCAAACCAGAATCCGTGATTTAGAAAATCAATTGGCTAAACTCACTGGTCATGAGGCGAAGGTGCAACCCTCCGACAAGAAGCAACGAACCACTGGTTCGATCCTGTTCAAGAATGTCGAGTCAGCTACGGCTATTGTTAATTCAAAACTGGCATAATCTCAGCAGTCTAGCTGGTATAACCCTCGTTCATTTATATGGCACATTCGTGAACTCTGTGTGCATTATTGACTTGCTCGGTTACATAAACATGCACTGCTGTATATGATTTGATTTGTTAAATCGAATTTTGTTTATAGTTTGAGTTGGATTTGGTTTTGATTTTAGTAATCATATGCTGGATTTGTTTGATTTAAATTAGTTACGATTGAAGGCTCTGTTGTATCTATTATAGGCAAATTGTTTTACAACATTTTCAACACAATCTATAGGGTAATTCGAATTGGTTATGACACACCTACAGTAGTTACCTGCTACTTGCATGTAACTTTGACCAACCTGGATATGATTTGGATTTTGTTTAAAAAAGGGGTTTTGTTTTATATTGAGAATTGATGCAAATCATAACAATAACCCAATTTCTTGTCAGTCATTTTGTAAGGCAAGTCGACCCTGTTCTGTTGAGAAATTGAACGACACTATATTTTTAGTCACAAACGAATTTGTAAAACAAAACGACATGCCCAAAACAAAAATTCGTCTATAATTGTATTAAACCCGATCTTGTTTGATTGTTGTTCAGGTTACGGTTAGCAATACTGTTCGATTTTGACTGTGTCATACTCAACAATTAAAATAGATGATGATTTTGGTCAAGACTATTACACATGTTTCGTTAAATGTGTATCGTAACAGCTTTCGCTTATTGATCAAAATAGAATGAATATCGTGTTGAATCTCTACAGCCTTTCTATCGTTAATATTGATTGAAATGATATCCATATTGCTACAGTTGTAACGTATGTTTGATGTTCAAATCATATCGATTATAGTTAGGTTGTGGCAAATCTTATTTGATATGGTTACTATCCTATTTGATCATGATTATTGATTACGATTGTATCGTATTTCATTCGAACTTGATTCAATGTCCAATTTCGACCTGTCAAAGTTTGACTATACTTTATGGTAACTAAAGACAGAAACATTTTGGTAATCTGTTTCAATTGAATTTATTTGGATGCGATTTTATTTAGATGATAATTTCAATTGGATTATTGGTGACTCGTTTTGAGGATTATTAAAAGATGATTCGATTTGATTTTATTTGATTGAGATCTGATCCTGTTGGCTATTCTTGACTAGCTACAGAATCAGATGATTCTGTAGCTGAGTCTGTGGAGTCAAAATTTTATTGTTTTCTTAATAAAATATTCTTTTAACTTGATTTTTTGTGTCTATTGCAGGCAAATTCGAATTGGCAATAGATATGAGGAGCAGTTGAAGGATATCTTAAGGATTTCACCTGCATTTTTAGTTACTTAGTTTAAGGGATTTTGGGATTATTCCCAGATTGTGTAAAATTGTTTACTATTATTCACAAGGATGTTTTACCTTATGAGAAACCTATATAAACCTATGGTTTTTGTAATAATGTTCATCCTCAGTTGTGGGAGAACAAGGATATGGAGTTTTGATTCAGACTGGAGCAGAATTGGTGTTTTGTCATAGCTTTTGCTTTTCAATATATCAACATTGTGTTCCAAGTTTTGTATATCATTCCGTTTATGGTTTAGTATTACTTTGTTATCTAAATCAAATTCAAATGATATAATTTATTTCTTTCATCTATATCTTGTTCCTTCCAAATAGATAAAAGACATAACAGTTGTTAGTTCAATTTGTGAATCATAGCTTTGTCTTCTTCATAAATCGAACTGTAATATATAGATTTGCTGCATAATAGGTTTCCCTTTTGCAGGAATTTATAATTAGAAAATTGTTATGATATTCTTTTATGTCTTGTTTGTCCTGTAACATACTTCAAGAAGAAGCATAGCTGATCGTTTCCGAAAAGCTTAAGGACTTAACGGTGTGAGTTTCCCTCCTCCAATCAACTTAGAAGTCATCATACACAGGGCAGACTTGGAGCGTTTCCAGGTCAATTAGTATTTAGTTTATTGCTTTTATTAAGTAGTTTAATATAGATATAATTTTGATTTGTTTTAATTTCAGTTAGTTTACTTTCTTATTCATAAATCATAAAATAAAAAAAGAGTTATCCTTCGCTGTTTTGGGACAACAAGCAAATTAGTTTCACATGTTTATTCAAATCTGTAGATTGTATGCAATGTATATTTGTGAATAAACTGTAATTAAATTGATAATTATATAGTTGATTTGAGTTATTATTAGAATAATTTGTAGTTTGTAGATAGAATAGTTTGCATAGTTTATATTTTAGTATATTAGTTCCTTTATTTGTTTTATTAGTTTCTA
>JASDQU011441204.1:8145-18709 GCA_032191745.1 Picea mariana
CCTAGCACTCTTATCTACAATTTAACCAAACTTTTTTGAAGAAGCTAGCAAGGATGAATTTTGGAATAAGGCCGTGGATAAATAATTGGATGAAATAGAGAAAAATGACACTTGGGAATTGGTTCCAAGACCAAAGAATAATAATGTGATCAACACAAAATGGGTTTTCAGAAATAAATTGAATGAAGATAGACAGGGTACAAGGAACAAAGGTAGATTGGTATGTAAAGGATATGCATAGATTGAAGGAATCGACTTTGAAGAGACGTTTTCCCCAGTTGCTAGAATGAAAGAAATCCATTTTATTTTAGCTTATCCATGTTCCAAAAATATTAAAGTGTATCAGATGGACGTAAAATCATATTTTCTAAATGGGGAACTTGAAGAAGAAGTCTACATTGAACAACCATAAGGATTTCAGTTGTCAGAAAATGCAGAATATGTGTGCAAATTAAATATGGCCTTGTATAGTCTAAAACATGATACTAGAGCACGGTACTCTAGACTGGATAAATATCTACAACATGAAGGGTTTAGAAAAGGAAGTGTAGACAACAACCTCTACATCAAGGTAAGTCAAGGTAATATTTTATTAATTGAAGTTTATGTTGATGATATTATTTTATGTAGTGACGATGACAGATTAAGCCATAAATTTGCAAAGAATATGCAGAATGAATTTGAAATGTCATTAATTGGAGAATTATCCTTCTTTCTTGGACTTCATATACGTCAAAGAAACAAAGGAATTTTTATTTCTCAAACAAAGTATATCGGAGAAATGTTAAAAAGGTTCGGAATGGAAGACTGCAAACTAGTTATCACTCCCATGCAAACCAGTTGAAAGTTAAGAAAAGATGATGATTCAAAGTCGACAGATTAGAGGCAATAGAGGTCAATGATTGGAAACCTACTATATGTGACAACACCCAGACCATATGTAATGCAGGAAGTTGGATATGTGGCACGATTTCAAGCAACACCAAAGGAATCACATGTATTAGCAGTGAAGAGAATTTTCAGATATCTAAAAGGAACAAAAGAGTTTGGATTATGGTATCCAAAAGGAAAGGATCTATCTCTTACTGCCTACACAAATGAAGATTGGAAAGGTTGTATTGATGACCGACGAAGAACCAATAGAGAACAATTCTACTTGGGTGAGTGTTTAGTATCATGGCTAAGAAGGAAACAATCATCAGTATCTCTATCTATAGGTGAGGCAGAGTATATTGCAGCAACAACATGTTGTACACAGGTTCTTTGGATGAAACAAACTTTGACAGATATACAGATTGAGTATGATGAGCCCATTTCAATCTATTATGATAATACAAGCATCATCAGTATCTCAAAGAACCTGGTGATGAACTCCAAGAAAAACCACATTCCAACCAAGTATCACTTTCTACGAGAATACGTTGCAAAAAGGAACATCAGAGTTGAGTATGTGGGCACAAAAGAACAAGTGGAAGACATCTTTACAAAACCACTTCCACGAGAAGCCTTTGAGTATCTTTGCCAAAGACTCAGAGTTATTTCTACTCCAAAATGAATTATTTTGAATGCTTATTTTATATGTCTTAGATGTACATGAGGAAGCACCATAAAGAGGATAGTCCAGTCAGGGGGAGCAGCCCCGGATGGAAAGATACCTTTTCCATTGATGACAAAGGGGGAGAGATTCATAAGATGCTGAGGATAAAGGCATGGTTCCAGGGGGAGCAATGGTCACATAGATGCAAAGGACAGAGGCATGTTTCCAGGGGGAACATGAGTGATTTGACTTTAGTACTGCATGACATAATTTCAGTTTTACATCATAGTGTTTCCATCAATGCCAAAGGGGGAGATTGTTGATTAAGGTTGGTTGTCATTGATCTCAACCCTTGAAGAAAGCCCGGTAGCACAAAGGTTTGGGTAATGGACCCAAGTTTGTTTTATGTAAATATGACTCATTATTTTCTTGTCATGGTTGATTACAAGTATAAATGGATGAATTTCAATGTGGTCCCCTTATGGTGAAAGCCCTCATGGGAAGACTCTTTGTGGATTGAGTTATGCTAGAAGTATGGTTAGATAACGCATGCTTATTTATGGAATAATGAGATGAAGGTCAGTGAATTTGTCAGTGAAACTATCCTAGATGTATATTTCTTGTCATTCCATTTCTAGTGGTATGTGGAAAGTCACATAAATCCTCATGGTTAGAGAGTTATGGACATCAGAAGTTGGAGAACCCAGGTTTGGGTAATGGACCCAAGTTTGTTTGATAAATAATGGTATGTGTTTTGATATATTTGAAGGTAACGCTATTCTATATGAATATTACATGTCATTCCATTTCTGGTGGTATGTGGAACGTAACATAACTCCTTACGGTTTGAGAGTTATGGCCTTACGAAGTTGGAGGACCCTCATATGTCATCTAGAAGCCCCAAAAGGTCAAAGTAGTCAAAGTGGTTTAAGAGATTTTAGAAGGTAAATAATAAAGTGAAGTGATGAGTGTACTATAATTCAGAGTGAATACAAAATAAATTATTTAAATAATAAATTTAATGGAGAAATTAGAAATGGGTTAGCTCTAAAATAAGGAAAGTCGGGAAAGTGACGTAGAATATGTTTTTAGAGAAGCTACTTGTAGAGTATAAATAAGAGGCAAGGCTCTCTCATTTAAGAACACATCTGACCATTTTAGATATAATTTTTTTTTAGAATGAGTCATACCGTGAAATTACTATTCCATTGAGGATAGATATTCAAGTATCTGTGGTAAAACATTGATCTTGTGGGTCATTTTATTTTTCGAGTTACACTCCCTGTAAAATAGGGTTTGTGGCTAGTCGTAAAACTGGTCTAAAACAGGTGTTTTAGGTAAAATTGTCATAAATTATTCATAACAGATACAAGTTCAGTAAAACCAAATGTGTTGGTTATATTACAGTCTGTAGTATGTTGTGCAGCAGTTTCAGATCAATTCAACAAATATTATTTGTGAGGCACACTCTACAATGTCACGCTCTAGAATAAGCTAGAATTCAACAAGGTATGCCATTTTTGCTATAACTCCTTTACTGATAGGTTCCAAGTAGTGACACCTAGAGTGATTGCATAAAACAAACTGATGAACATTGTGTATCATTTTCATATCTTTATTCATTACAGGTACAAAGTTATGATTATTTCAAGTTAGGGTTGTTGACTAATCCAAAACTAGTCATGCGAGACTATAAAAAAGTTTGATGAAAATGCTAGTCTCTTGTTGTTAAAGTTAAGGAAGGTTTGTAGGTATGTGATCATATACACGAGGTCTTTTACATAGTTACAAATCATATTTGGATGATGAAATTGATGAGGGCTTTGGGTAAATGGTTGAGACAAGTAGTTGATGAGTTGGCACATACATGAGGTGTATAGTTGATGATGTTGGTACATATTGATGAGTCATGAGTAGTTTACACATGATTGGTACATATTGTTACATGTTGGTTGCAGTTTTTTATGGTATAGGTTGTTTGGTACAGGTTGGTGCATGGTTGATGCACTTGTTTATGGTATAGGTTTATTATAGGTTGAGGTACAGGTTGATGCATGGTTGATGCATGGTTCAGGTTTATTGGTACAGGTTTACAACGGTATATCTCACAGTGATAGTGTGATAGTAGTTCCATCATTCTACTTCTACTTCAGGGTGGTTGGATGGGGAAATGATAGATGGTTGTAGCCACCTTCCAGTTGTAGCCATAGAACATAGGGGGTTGTATCCTCCTTCTAGTTGTAGCAAGAGAATTGGGGAGTTGGATATTCCCTTAGGTTGTATCCTGAGAAACTAGGGGGTTGGAGCCTCCTTCCAGTTGTAGCTGGAAAACAAAGGAATTTGGTGCTTCCAATGAATTTAATTATTCAAGACATATAAGAAAAAACATTCTGTGGTTTTCTCCTGCTTTGAGTTTCCACGTAAAATACTGGTGTACTATGTATGTGTATGATTGTTCATTTGTTCATTGCTCATTATTCGATGATAATTATACATTGATATAACACTTGGATTATTTGTCTTAAAAGGGGTTAAAATTTCGCTATTACTGATTCACCCCCCCTCTCAGTAATCCAACAATATTCTTCAAGTAATTATGTTCCCTCAGGTTCCAGTCTGATGATATATCCGCTCTTTTTTGGTGTCATGTTGTCGATATGATCCTGTAAATAGATCTGCGAGGATTGATAATGATAGTTTTCAGTTCTTGTGGGCTAGTAGAAACTAAAAATATCTTCTTCCTTCAATCCTATCTCTGCACAAAATACCATACATGCTAAAATAGAAGGTGATGGTTCTTTTAATGATATCCAAAAAAGTTTGATTTAGTGCAGTTCAGACACGTACAACTCAATCCCTCACATAAAGTTGTTATAATTACAATGTCAACCCGAGAAGAGATCGTGGAGAGGCATGCAGATCCTTTAATCATGATTTGAGAAATTATGATGTTATAGGAGTGAGCTTGCACATGTAAAAACATGATTATCCCTAGCACCGTAGGAATAACACTATTCATGTAGTGCCATTCATGACTTGGTGGAAATTTTGAAGATTCAAAAATGAATAGACAAGTGATGTGACAATATTCATCAAATCAAATTCCAAACCTTAAAAAACTGAAGAAAATCATTTAAAAGTGCAAAAATTGCAAAGAATGACAAATCAAACCAAGGGGTGAAAACCAAGTTTCGAGCAAAAAAGCATAAGCAGGGAGGATTAAGGGTTAGGGACACTCACTTAATAAAAAACAAAGTTAGAGACTAACATTGTCTTCTTCTGGAAATAAAGTTTCATGAGGAAAATTTAAGATCTGCAGACMAATGCCTTTACCTTGCTTCTGATTCTTTGATTTTTTTTATTCTRTCATCCTTTATTTAAAACACAAATTGTATAAAAAAAATCCATTGGGTATATGGAGTCTTTATTTGAGTTCAAAAAAAAACCTACTGTACATATTGAAACYTCTGATAAATCTAAAAGAAAGTAATATTTCATGAATCTCCCATTTCTTGGGTCCCAAAAAATCTCAGTGTCATCCAGATTATGTGAGAGAAAAKTATTGTTATTCACGACCTTRTCTATTTTCAAGGGACCATACCATAAGTTATCAAACTTACCATGTTTAGCTTTTCCCTCTCTTCTAGCATCCCATCTCAACACAAGATCTCCCTCTTTGAAAACATCTTTCTTGTTTCCTTTATCAAACGTGGCTTTGACATTGCTCTGATGAAAAACATCTTTTTGATCCATCTTTTCTCTGGCCCGCTGAACTTCTATCATTTGAAAAAATATCCTTTCGATATCATTAGGTTATTCTAGCTCTTCTTGCAGAAATTTAAGAATAGGTAAACCCAATTGAGGTGGGAAAATAGATTTTTTTACATACACCATTTGGAATGGGGAATTTCCAATGGATTTATTGTTCTTGATCTAGTAAGCCCATAGGTAAAACTTTAACTTGGAATCCCATGACCTTTTGTTTTCTGCAATTATCTTTTTGATAATCCTTATGCGGCTCTTATTGGATGATTCTGCTAACCCATTTCCTTGGGGATAGTAAGGAGTGGAGTGGACCAATTTGATATTGTAAATATTGCAAAAATCAATCATGGAATTTGATTTGAAAGCTTGAGCATTGTCAGTATCTAGCTTCTTAGGACAACTAAATCTAGAAATAATATGCCTTTCAAGAAATTCCATGATTACCTTGTTTATTGCATTGTGAGTTAGAATTGCTTCAATCCACTTAGTAAAGTAATATGTGGTTGTAATTATCCACTTATGTTGTCTAGAATATGAAGGATTGATTTCCCCTATGAATTCTAATCCCAACTATTGAAATGGTGCATGAGCAATAATGGTTTTTAAAGGCAGAGACATAAGTTTTTTCTTTCTTGCAAACATTTGACATGGTTCACATGGCCTCACCTGATAAAATATGTCTAAAAATGGTCTTGGCCAATAATAGCCTACTCTTAGAATATTTAAAGAAGTAGCATTCCAATGATGATGACCTCAACAAACACCATGATGTAAATCACAAAAAAATTGTTTATCATATTCTTCATTAACACACCTCAAAAAAATCCCATTAGGATCTTTCCAGAACAATATTTGATCAATAATGCAATAATTTAATGATTTCAATTTAAGTGATATGAAGTTTGATTTATCCAATTCAAGAGGAGACTGAAGATTTAACAGATAAAATATACAATATCTTTGTACCATGGTGAAGAAGCATATTTACCGTTTACTTGTGAGTCGGTTTCCTCAATCTGGAATGAAGAATTTTGTGATTTTCTTGAGAGATGATACAACCCAATTGCTTTGCAATTTGACTCTGTCATTAATTTGTCAAGGCCTTGTTCTTTTATTAGTTGAGTGGGATTTATAGTCAGATGGTACTCCATATTTTTTGTTATCCACTTTCCCCTCTTTCCTTCACAATCAAGTTGAACCAAAATTTCTTTAACTGCACTACTTGGCACATATGCAATTATTTTAGATTGTAGAGCATATATCCTAAAATATTTGAACGCCTTCACCAGAGAATATGCTTGTTTCTCCATAATATCATATTTCAATTCAGAGTCTCTGAGAGTTTTTTGGAAGAAGGAAATAGGTTGCTCATACCCTTGATCATTTCTTTGTAAAAGAACAACAACTATGGTGTCTTCAGAGGAAAATGAAAAAATAATTAATTCCTTTGAGTAATTAGGACTGACGAGAACAGGGGCCTGAACAAGAGCCTACTTAATCTTCTCAAAATATTCTTTAACTTCTGGTATCCACTTGATTTCTACATCCTTTTTCAACATATCAGTAATGTACTTGATTACCTCTGCAAAATTTGGTATAAATCTCCTTAAAAATTAATTTTACCTATGAAGGATTGGATAGACTTCTTGTTTCTTGGAATTTCTATCTATTGGATAGATTTTACTCTTTCAAGATCTATCTTGATTCCTTCTCGTGAAACAATATGTCCTAAAAAATTTCCTTACTCCATGGAAAATGAGATTTTTTAGGGTTAAGTGATATACCATACCTCCTGCATTTTTCAAATGTCTACTTCAAATGTTGTAAGTGCTCTTCATAAGATGTTGAAAATACAGTAATTTCATCAATATAAATAGCCATAAACCTGTCTTTCTCACCAATAAAATAAATATCAATAGCCTTATGAAAGGTTTCTCCTACATTCATCAATCCAAAGGGCATCTTTTCATATATGAAAGTGCCCCAGCGAGTGGTAAAAGTTTTTTTCTTCTTGTCTTCTTCCATTACTGATATCTGATTGTACCTTGAATATTCATCAAACATATAAATCTTTTTTTCCCCTACGACTCTTTCTAAAATATGATCCATTTTTGGTAATGGATAATTGTCCTTTAAAGAGCACTTGTTCAAATTCCTAAAGTCCACACAAAGAATTATCTCTGCACTCTTTTTCATGACAGGTACTAAATTAGCTACCTACTCTGATTATCTCAGTGGTACTATAATTTTGGCATCCAATAACCTTTTCATTTCTTTTTCTATTGCGGGTAACAACAATGGATTAAATTTCCTAGGCTTATTCTTAAAAGGTTTTGATCCAAAATTTAGAGGAATCTTTTGTTGCATGATCTCTGTATCAAAAATCTTTAAGTCTTCATAGGAACAGAAAAATACATCTAAATATTGTTTCATCAAGTTTACATATTTGTCTCTCTCTTTCTTTGACAATTTTCTAGATAATTTCACCATCCTGAGATTTAGATATGAACTGATATCATAATCTATCACATCAGTATCTTTTGTATGAATAACGACTTTTATGGAAACATCGTTGTGATCAAATAATCTTTCAATTGGAACCAAACATTTAAGCAGCTGATTTTTTTTGAATTTGATGATTTTGTGACCAACAACACTGCCTTCAAGAACATTTGCAACATGTACCTCCATATCATCATTCTCATTGTCTTGATCTATTCAAATATTGGAAAACTCTTCAATGGTATTTAAGAATATTTGAATCTGCTAATCATCCTTAAAACTTTCCAATTTTTAATGTTATCTTGTATTGAGGATCTGTGTTTAATCTCAATCTCAAATTTTAAGCTAGGAAAAATTGGAGTCTTAAAGTTACTCCTTGCAAGTGCTAAAGAGTCAACCTGCTGAATCAATTTCCTATGCACAAAAGTGATGTTGAATTACAAGAATAAATTATCCACATAATCCCACACCTCATTCCTATATTGCTTTAGCCTCTGATATTTGGTCTGATAAATGTTTTTAATCTGATGGATAATAAGTTCTGAATCTCAAAAAACAGAAATTTTATCTATACCCATATCTTTAGTAGCTTTCAATCCTAAGAACAAAGATTCATATTGATTGATGTTGTTGGTTGTATCAAATTCAAGTTTATATGACATAGGAACGACTTATTGGGTAGGGAAAATGAAAAAATCCCTAGCCCCAGAGCCTTATTTTGAGCAAGCCCCATCAAAATACATTTTCCAGACAAAATTTTATGCACTATATCCAACTGCAGGTGTTACTTTTCTAACTTATGTTTCAACCATATGATCAACAATATGAAAAATAAAGGAACCATGTTCATCTTCTACAACATATATAGGATGATTACTATGGATTTCATGATCGCTTACCAAGTAAGCCAGCCTTACTTCCCTATACAATATTCTATGTTCTCCACCAAACACAGGTATGGTATCATAACTGAGATCCATTTGTAATGTGCCTCCTACTTTCTTAGCCCAATACCTTGATAGAAGCATTCCAAATTTTGGAGGTATGCCAGCCACAATAACATCCAATACCACACTTTTCATATGTAACTAAGATAAAGTAACAACCATGTCCTTGATGACTCCCAGGCATTTAAATTTCCTATATTCAAATGAATATAGGTCAAGGTAGGGTTTAGTGATGTCTAACCCTAATTCATCCTTTACCACTTTTGGCATGACATTGTGTGAAGCCCCTGAATCCATTAAACAATTATGCAATATTTTGTCATGAATATCCAGTGATATGTAGAAAGGAGGAGAAGCCTCAGTCCTATATTCAATATGAGGTCCAATGGTTATAGTAGGATTATCATCTTCAAGGTTGATAGTATCTGAAAAGGTGACCTGAGCAGGGGGTTGTAATTCCTTGAGAACAATCTTCCTAAAAGGAACTCTTTTCATTAATTCTATCAGAGGTATATGGATTTTAATCTTGTTGATTTCATGTTCCAGGCTGAAATAAGAAACAACCTTTTCTATTTCCTTTAACTCTACAGTACTAACCTTGATAGGTTTCTTTAATTGTTGATCAATTTGAATCCTAGGACTGTCTTTATTGATTCTTGATTTGACTGGAGTGTTGGCCTTCTTTGTTGAAACAAGTATGTCCACCTTAGGTGTATTTGATCTAGATTTAAGATCATACTTATTTATTTTAGGTTATTTATGAATAACTTCATCAACATCCCCTTCTTCAAACTAATTTAATATCAAAGCATCTTCATAATCATGTTGTTTCAAATGAGTAGGATATGATTTTTATCATTTAAATGTAGTCTAGGGTCATCTTCAGTATCATCTACTTCCTCAACCTATTCTACCGTGTTATTTTGGAAAGGGGGAATTTTTTTTGATCTTCTTGATTCCTTCTCTCTCTTGGTAAGATCTGAGGTACATTATTGGGTCTCCTAAACTGATTAACATTTCTGTATCCACCTTCCTGTGTAGGTCTGTTAAGTTTTTTTTTTCCATTTTCAACCTATCCATCTCACATGTCAAGGTTTTCAACATTTTATCCATTGCATCCATCTTAGAATCAAATGATGCATGATAAGAAGAAGGAAGCTCTTCTTTCTATTTTTTCATGTCTCTATCACCCCTCGATTTTAACTTGTCTGTTGCTGGTATGTTGGATTCTACCTCAATAGATGCTTCCTACTTCAGGCTCAAATTAGAAGACCTTCTTTATCTCAGTAATAGAGAAAACTCAACATCAAAATCATTAGCAAAGGTTATTTTGGATGATGTTTCTGAAGGCTTAATTTCATCTGGAATTTTACTATACATTTTATTGAACCTTTTAGTACAATTAGATATTCATTCACCTTGCTTCATTTTTAAAGAACCAAATTCAGTAATGTAATATAAGTAGTCATTATTATCTCCTCGGTGAATTAAAAATGTATCATCCAGTGCATAAATATCAACAATTGAATTAGGTGGCAGAATTATGAACCATTTTCTTTCTTCACCATATAAACTGTGCACAAAAAGTCTCATCTAAACATTTGCATGCTCTACATTGAAATTGTCTACAAAACTATAGAAATAATTTAAATTCTCTTAAGAAATAACTCCTCCTTATCCATTAAATCTGGGAAAATATTTCATATAATCATTGGGTGGGAAAGCATACAGGACTTGTGGCAGGTTTAATGGTGCATATCTAGCTACAACTATTGCATCCATTCTATTTACAACCATATTTGATAACTTTGGT
>JASDQU011441206.1:7521-25352 GCA_032191745.1 Picea mariana
CACTAAATAGCACTATCTCCTCTGCCCTTTTCCAAAATGATTTCTCATACACTTTTTCAACAATTTCTTTGTCTTCGGCCTTCTTGCTCCATTGAGATGCATTCCACTCATCACAAGAGAACATCTTCCTCAGGTTGGCTTTTTGGTCAATCATGGATTGCAACGTAAGAAAATTCGTTTCAAAACATGTGATAGCTGACCTGACAAGCTCTCTTCCATCGGTTTTTTTTCTCATAAGGTTCAAAACCCATGAGTGGTTGTAGATGTACCTTGTTATGCTTTTACCTTGTTCCACTGTTTTTTTCACCCATTCAATTTTCCCAATATCCTCAAGCATGAGGTCCAAACAATGGGCTGCACATGGAGTCCACCAAATGGTACGATGCTCCTCCTTTAACATCCTTCTAGCTGCAACATAATATGCGGCATTATCTGTGATAACCTGTACAACATTCTGCACCCCCACCTCCTTAACTACTTCATCCAAAAGACGAAATAGTAAATTTGCATCTTTCACTTGATCAGATGCATCCACTGATTTAAGGAACATAGTTCCTTTAGGGCAAGCAACAAGGAAGTTAAGAATGGTGTAGGATCGCTGATCAGTCCATCCATCAGACATGATTGTGCACCCTGTTTTAGACCATGACTCCTTGAACTTTGTGAGGTATTCCTTTACTCTTTCAACTTCATTTTTTAACAGATTCCCCCTAATATCCTCATAACCAGGTCCCTTGAAGCCCGATCCACATGAAGCTACAACATCCAACATAGGTTGGTAATAAACAGACCTTGCAGCATTGAAAGGTATGTCTACATCATACCACCACCTAGCAATGCATTCCCAAACAACCTCCCTTTCTATCTTCTTCCATTTGACCTCAATAGTGGGTTGAGAACCAGGGGTAGTGTGGGGTAAAAAAAATGAGTCAAGGTTACTGTTATCCCCGTTTTCTAGGGATAACTAGGAGATCATGTCTCGAGGCCCACAGGTCCTAGACATGGAGTACCGAGAGAAGGATTGACCTGAGCATGGCCCTGGAGGGCCCATCCTTCTTCTTCTTCGCCAGACTTGTCCTGTCAGCAGTAGCAGCTTCCATCACCATTGGCTTGGACTTGCATCAGAGAAGACTCTTGCTCCATGAGGTAATTGGTCCAAGGTATCATGGTATGTGTCATGTTTGATGGTCATAACCTTCTTATATATGCATCAGGTTCCTTACATTTCTGACAACTGCTTGGATCTTACACTAATCCACTTGACCATTGTTGGGGGGATTAACGGGGTGACCTAGCAAGCTTGATTTATGGGTTTTGGTTAGCCACCAAGGGGGATTTGCGGAGCCATCATCCGCTCCCACCATTCTATCACTTTACATCTTATCTCCCACACATCCATCCCATTCCCCTAGTCCGGACATCAGGATGACCTTTGAGGGTTACACTTTGTCTTGTGGGAAGAAGGGGCAAAAGGCCCAGGGGGTAAAAGCAGCTGGTAAAAGATAAAAGACATAGGAAATAAAACCTAGAGATGCTTCGCCCAGGGATCCCCGAGAAGGCAATAAAAGGCCTCTTGATAAGAAACAAAAGGGACCCTAAGAAAAATAACAAAACAAGACCTAACCAAGAGGATGGGAGGTCTCATCACGAGCTGGCCCATTATGTTCATAGGTATCTAGCAGTATGACATTGCCATCATCTGGTCACCACACCAGGGCAATGTCCTTTGGTTGCATGGCCAAGGGAAAGGGGGTCTCATCACGAGCCAGCCTTATCATTTCTGCGAAAATACCAGTGGGTAACACTGTCAGCTCTGGTCACCATGCCAAGGCAATGTCCTCTGGTCAGACCTTGAAGTAAAAAAGAAAGAAAAGCAATAAATAAAGAATAAAGGCAATAAAGGGGCTTGGAAAAAGTGCATCCATGACCGGTACAGCTCACCTCCTACAAAGGCACCCACGGACAACACCTACCCTTGGTCTTACTATGACTGGACATCCCTAGACCATACCACTTCATGTACATGGCTTGAATTATCTTCTGTGGGAACTTTCCTTTTCTTGTGGATACTAGCCCAATATGTTATTTTGTCTATTTCTTCAGCTTTGTATAGTAGATCAGTGTAATATCTTTGAGCTATTAGATGATATGCTAGGGATTTCATGCATGTATTTGATAAATTTAATGATGAAACATGATTGACATTGCTATGATCCCGAGGACTGATGAGCCCATGGAGGGCGTAGTTTTTGATGTGTAGGACCATACCTGGAGGACAGGTGCCAGTGGACTGGTACACATGGGGATATGATTAGCTCGGACCTCCATGGGGCTGAAGAGCCCATAAGATGGTTGCTGGGATGGCAGAGACAGGACAACGTTATGATGAGCCGTTGCATGAGAAGAAAGAAGGACGTTCCACCCAGGACACTTTGGCAGAGCCTGGCCTAGGGGGAATCACCCACTGCAGATGGAACGTTTTCCTTTGATGGACAGGACATCACCTGAGAGAGCTGGACGTTGACTGGAGCATGTGGCAGTGTGCTGAGGTCATTTGGCACGTGTGGCAGCCTGGAGGAGCCCTGGAAGGGCCAACGTTTGGTTTCTGGATGCTGTGTTTGCCCAAAAAGGGCCAACGTCTCCCTCAGAAGGGCCTGACGTCCCCCTTTTTGCTCATATTATGTCATCTTTTTAGCATTTAATGTAAAAACAATGTAAATCTCATAGTCAGTCTTGTCGGCTGTTTTGATGACCTAAAATTTAATTGAAAGGTCATGAATTGGTATAAATAGAGGACGTTTGGCCTCATTTTAAACATAACATAACTCACTCACTTGTGAGAGATCTACTTTTAGTCTTTTGTCTTGGTATTTTGCTCTTGGAAGTGAGGCGCAACTCTTGTTGGAGGATTCTCTTTGGCATTTTATGGTGTTTCTCTTATTGGAAGATTTACAACTAGGGTTTGATGAGCATTCTTCATGATTTGTAAGTGAATTTCTCATGCAAAACTTCTTAAGTGAATGGTTGTAGTTTTAATCTCTTACATTTGTTATTACATTGCTATTATATTGCTTAATCTTGAAACCCTAGGTAGCAAGCACACAAGTAGGTCCTTGCTATATGTCCCCATGATTGAGAAATTTGTTTTAGCCATTGATTAAGGAAGATATAGCCTAGCCGTTGCTACACTTGTCATCCTTTTTCTGAGTTAGCATTTAAGTATAGGTTGAAGAAAGGTGACGTCCTAGGCCTAGTTGACTCTACACCTAGGGTTTTGACTTTTTAGGGTTTGAAGAGCCTTGCTTTTGCAACACTTTTCTTTCTTAGACTTGTACTTTAAAGCTAGCCGTTTTGCCAAGAGTATTTAAAGAAAGAGTAAGGAGCATGAGGCCTTGCTTAAACAACACCGGAATGAGCCTCGTTCCCTTAGGATTTTGATTCTAGGGCCCTGCCATTGCAGCACCATAGAACCTAACCCTCTAGTCTTTAAATTTTGATCCTCTTGAGACTTTGCCCTTACTTTTGACCCCATTTTACCCTAAGGCACTGGTTTTCTCTCCAACGTTGAGCTTGTTGTGCAAAAAGCAATGTTTCAAAACTCTCAAATTTGAAACCCTAACTAACCCTAACGTCTTCTAACCTAGCAGTAAATGATGACATCATGCCTTTATTAAGATTTTGTTGATAGAAAATACTGTGGCTTGGTCATCCAGTGATAGACATTAATATATTGGTAATTTTCATTGACTAATTTGCAAAACGTTGGCTTTCTTTGTCTATTAAACTAACCCTAAAAGAAGTTGACGTCACCTCTAGGATATTGACGCAACAACTTCTTGTATATGAGCAATTAATGACATTTAATGCATTGATTTAATTCAAGGATTGATTATTTTCATTTGATGCTATATTATTCCAGTGTTTATTGACAAAGTAACATTATATGCCATTGTCATTATTGCAATCATTGACTTCGTCAATAATTACTGCTGTATATGCTCATGTACATTAAATTTAGATAGTCATTGATCAATGAAGCATTAACCATTGTTGCATGTACTAGTTTCATCGTTGTCTTGTCTCGCTAGCAGGTGCCTTCTCTGTGGTTATTCTTTACTTGACTATCTTCTGGGCGGTAATCTGTGAAAGGGAAACTTGCCTTAAATCCTTTGAGCTTTCTCCTTTCAAACCCCAGATTGCCAGGGACGTCTCCCTTGGGCTTAGCCACCCTAAATAGAAAGGACCTCCCCATTGTGGTGACATGGGGTGGGGTAGGTCCCTGTTTCGCCAGTTTGACCCTTATCCTTTAGCTACTTGACCTAAACTACAAACTTATGGATAACAGTTACCACTAGGCCTTTTGGATCTTGATGCACCAGCACCACTTCCACCAACATGTTCTACCTCTTCCCTAGGATTGGTATAAGGATCACGCCCAGGGATTGGAAAAGCAGAGGATTCCTCAAAACTAGGCATTCTATCTTGAGGATCACTATCAAATCTAGTTCCACCACTACTTCTCCCCACCTCTTTTCAAACCTTCTTATTCTTGGCTTTATCTGCTTGATAGCCTTCAAGAAGGCCCATCATCTCATCTTTTAGTTCATCAGGAACTTCCAAGCATGGTTTTATATTCCCCCTTTGCATTGGCTAGATGTTGTTTGATCCTATGAATACCCCCCCACCAACCTCCTTTTTGCAATAATTACAAACCATTGAACCATCAATCAATTGGCAATGAAGCCATGCTGGATCCTTCTTGTCTTTAGGAGCCATGGAAACAAATAAAAATCTGCAAATAAAAACCCTATGTGCTTTAAGTTTTAACTTTTAAATTTTAATTGCTAGAGGCTAGAGCCTAGGAGAAAAGTTGATAACAACAATATTTTTTTTGTAGAAAAAAACAACATTTTTAAGGGGAGTAAGTGCATAGTTTACATACCTTGAAAACAAGCTCCAAATCTGCCCAAGAAATAAGCTCCAAATCTGTCCAAGAAATACGCTCCAAAATAGCTCCAAATATGCTCCCAAATTCGGCAAAATAACTCTCCAAATCAGCTTCAAGAAAATGGGCAAAATAACTCTCCAAATGTGCCCAACAATCACCTCTCCAAGGCAGCCTAGAAACCTCTCCAACTCAGCCTTGCAATCAACTCTCTAAACTCAAGAAAAACCCTTAGCTCAAAAACTCAAGAGAAGTCAAATGAGTAGTGTGAGTGAAAGAGAGGGGGTGGGGTTGGCTTTATAGCTTCATAGGGGCTATAGACAATTCTAGAAGCTTCCCATGCATGCCCCTAACCCTAACTTTTTAAAAAAATAAAAAATTCCCTCACTTTTTCGGCCGTGGGCCTCATTGGGAAAAAAAAACCGGTTCTGTACGGAATCGGCCGGTTCAGGCAAAAAAAACTGATTCCATATGAAACCGGCCTAGAGCAGTTTAAGGGACCGGTTTGAACCAGTCTGGGCTTGGAACCAGTCGGATTGACCGGTTCCGGTTCGGTTCTGGTAACCATGGTCAAAACCCTCAAAACCCCCAAGAGATGGGCCCTCTAGCTAGAAGCTAGATATCCAAAAGATAGATATACATGAATGAATGAATAGAGGCCTTTGCCTTTTCTTTACACTTCCTGCTCACCTTGTCCCTCCAAAGTGACTTTCATTTTATTAATATTTAATTAATTAATTAAGTCACTTTAATTAATTAATTAACCTTTTTGCCTCTGAAAGGCGCCTTATCTCTCCTTGTGGCTTCCCTGGCCACTGAAAGCCACTTCTCACGATCCCATCCTGTAGTGTTGCTCCTCCCGATTCCAATGAGCTATTACACTGAGAGGTTCCTCCAAGTAATGTGCCCAAAATGACTTCTTCAGTGAATTTAATTAACTTATAGCTCAAAATACTCAAAATCATGGAAATCATCGGAATGCAACAAAACCAAAGCCAACCTGTGCAGAATGGATCATAATGTTGAAATGGGATGAGTGATGCAAGCCGGACCCCAAAATGCCTCTCAATAATCCCTGTACTCACTATAACATCTATCTGGCTACTCTGGTCATCATAAACCTCTGGAATGTAATGATGTCCCAAAGTGGGGACATTACATAGAATCAGAAATCAATATCCTAAAACCAATCCACTATAGAACCCTGCAGAAAGCTAGCTAGGGAAGAGAGACATTTTAACTTCCCTTGACAAAATCTCAGGCATTCATGCTAGGGAGCAACATGAGCGGGAGAAAGAGTCTGGGAGGCATCCCCCACAATCTGCCTGAAGGGTGTGTCAGAATAGCCACACTGAAAACCCATAGGAATAAAAGCATCTGAGATTAGAAACTCTAACCCATTACAAGTACCATGACAAGCCACAAACATGGTAGCCACAACATGGAGTTGGACACTAGGGAAAGAAACCTGTGCCTTGACCATCACATAGCCTGCAGGACTACAGTTGCACATCCAAAGCACCACAGACTCTCTGTGGACCTGCAAACTGAATTCAGAAGAACCTTCCACAGGTACAACTGCTTGAATCTGATAGCAGGTGGAAAAGATGCATGAAAGCTGCCACATAATGAAACAAATAGTGAGGTCACATCCATGAATATGACTGTTGAGACTAACAAAGTTCGCTCACACAAGAATAATCCAAAATACTTGGAATATAACAAAGTAATCCATGTAGGACTGTAAATAATATATGAATAGATAAGATAAGATAATAAGATATATAAGATATGATTACAATTGAGAATGAGGGCTCGTTTATATACCCACGCAGGGGTGCCCTTAACCAATAGTCATGTCGTTTGAGACATGATCTTTCATTATTAATAATTATTATTATTTATTAATTAATTATTATGTTATGAATATCTATTTATGTATATTTATGTTCATAACATTGCCTTTCCCTTAAAAATGCTTTGTCCTCAAAGCATACTTTATGGAAGACTTATCTCTTGCACTAGCTTGTAATTATTGTTGCCTGATTCTTCATTATCGAGTTAGTAATCATTGAGGACTTGAGACGATAGGATTTTCTAAGCGCTGAGCGGAACTTTCACATTGTAAAGGAGTCTGCCCATCCTAATTCGATCTTTTGCATGGGGAGTTTATAGGGTTCTTAGAAAGAACTTGATGTATTTCGATTCCCATGATAACTTCTATTTTGAGCATCACTTGTAGCTGAAGTAATATTCTTCGACATATTGGTCATTTGTTTCTGTTGATACAAGGATTGGCTAAAATATCGATTTTTGTGATTAAGATGTTGATAAGGCATCCTTGCAACTTGATCCTTACTTTGTATACTTATAGCTTTTTGTTGATTAAATTTTGGAATTGAGTCTTCTTGATATCTCTGGCTTGTTTGTACCTCGACATTTGAAAACTTCTTTACATTAGCTGGATTTGCCTCCTTTTGAGTTGTAATGTTGATTGGGTCTGTCATTGTTTCCTTATCAACTAATGATTTTTTGCGATCTAGCTTTTCTGGTAAAGTCTTCTTATCATGCTTAAGCCTTTTGATTTGCGTTAGTAAATCTTGATTATGTCGTTTTAATCATAAAAGTTCTTTATCTTCTGACTTGTCATCTTTATTTTTTGATTCTAGATTCTCCATTCTTTCATCCTTTAAGCTTTTAATTTGTTCTAGTAAATTCTGATTAAGGTTCCTTAGGCAGGAGCTTTCTTCCTCTTTTTCGGTTAATTTCTCTTTGAGACCTTGATTTTCTTGTTCGAATTTTTGAAAACACCGCTTCTTCTCCTTGGACTTCATGATTTTTGCAAGTAGTTTCTGATTATGATTTCTTAGGCGAGAAATCTCTTCGTCTTTTTCAATGATGATTTTGTCACATTCTTCTTGTTGATCTTGCAACTTCTGTATTGACTTCTGGTTATCTGGAAAGATCACTTCTGATATGTCCTTCAGGTCTTCTGATGATGGAGCTTCTGAAATTGACTTCATTGTAGCATCCTGTAATGTGAATTTCTTCTTCTTATAAGAAAATGTTAAAAACTTTTTCCTTGTGTTGAAAATAAAAGTACCTAATGTATCTACCCAAGTTGACCCTAGAATTATATCAACACTGTCTTGATAGATTGATACGACATTGAATTTAGCTGTGAATTTGTAATCGCCCATAGATAGTTGTAGGTTCTTAATGTCATATTTCTCATCGGAAAGACACATGTCATTTTCAATTATATTTGGCTCTAAAACCATTAATTGGTTTGCCAGTTCAACGTTAATGTGATTTTTCCTAGCGGTCGGACAAATAGCGATGTTGATATTCTTTCCCTGAATAATCCCATTTACTTTTAATAAGGGATCCACATATGTTTTATAAGTAGGGGGGAATCTTCCTTGTTTTTCACCACAAAACTCCATTTTTTTTATATATATATATATTACTCTTCGTCACCTTATGTAACTTAGGGAACCCTTTGAAAAATAATAATGCTTAAGCTCCTTGTTTAAATATACTCCTTTTTGCTTAAGGAATGAAAAAATTAGGAATTAATACCACCTTGGCTTATATCCTTAGGTAAAATATTTTATTTTATTTTATTTTATATCTATATATATATATTTTTTTCTCCCTAGGTAAAATATATATTTATATATATTTTAATTTATTGTCTATATATGTTTATTAATTATATATATATATATATACACACACACACAAATAACTTATAATTGTTTTTATATAATTATTATATATATTATTATAATTATAATATATATATTAATTATATTAATTTTGACTTATGAAAAGTGGCAAGGAATGGGTACGATGGGTCAAAAGGATTTTAAACTGAATGAGGAAACAAGGATTGTCGGGACGTGGAGACAGGAACGGAGGATGGGGGACGAGTTGTTGGGAAGTGGGTGTCGGAGTCTGTGGGGCACGGAGTGAGGGAAGTGTGGGAGTGGGGGTGTCGGGTAGTGAGCAAGAAGGTGGGTAGCTGGGAGGGTTTGCGGGAGACGCGTGTGTCTGTGAGGGAGTGGGCTGTGGGTGGTGTTGGGGCGTGAGAGTGGTCTGTGCAGTCACGGGATTGGGAGGGATGGTGGTAGGTGCGAGCGGGTGTGGGAGATGGGCGGGGACAGGTCGTGGGGAAATGGGGAGGGGTTACGAGGATGGTTACGGACTTGGGAGAGGGGGGTTACGTGGGAACAGGGAATTTGGAGAAGGGCTGCGGGAGAGGTGAGTGAAGTGGTGTGTGAGTGGGAGTGGTAGTCGGAATGGTGCGGGTGAGTGGAGAGGGTGGCGGGTGAGTGTGNATATATAATTTTTTTGGTTCTAAATAAACAATTATTTTTTTAATTTCTCTTTTTTCTTAACTCGAATTTATGAACTGTAAATGGCCAAGGGCCAAGTCTTGGTCAAAGACCCGAATCAGAGAAACTCTGATAATTTATGTGGCCAAAAGCCCGGTCAGAATGGCCTTGGTAAGAGGATGGCCAAAGGTTGGGATCAGACTTGCTCTGATACCAAATGAGACTAACAAAGTTCGCTCACACAAGAATAATCCAAAATACTTGGAATATAACAAAGTAATCCATGTAGGACTGTAAATAATATATGAATAGATAAGATAAGATAATAAGATATAAAAGATATGATTACAATTGAGAATGAGGGCTCGTTTATATACCCACGCAGGGGTGCCCTTAACCAATAGTCATGTCCTTTGAGACATGACCTTTCATTATTAATAATTATTATTATTTATTTATTAATTATTATGTTATGAATATTTATGTTCATAACATCATAACATAATAATTAATTAATAAATAATAATAATTATTAATTTATTATTATGTTATGAATATCTATTTATGTATATTTATGTTCATAACAACCATGAAGACCATGCCTAGAAACTAGCTGCCCTCAACAAAGATTCCTAAAAGTCATACCACTCTCATTGGTACAGAACCATGAACCCCAGCACAAGAAACAACTAGAAAACAGAGCACTTGAACACTCTGTTGCAACCACAAGCACCCTCCACAGGCCACACCACGGCAAATAAAAATGAATCCATTACAGATTCTGTCACTGAAGGAATTCTCATAATGCCTCGAGCTATTGTTGAGAGGTGCCATGACTCCAATCTCAAACCCAAGTAACTGCCTCCCCACTTATCCTGGCCACTGACATGCTTGTTTTTCCATGCAGATGAAGCCCCAAAAGGTTCTGAGGCAGGGAGTTGAGGGGTCAGAGGGAGGAGATAGACACCTATCCTCTTTCATGAGCCTTGGTTCTCCTTCATTGAAGAACCAATAACTAGAGTCTATTTTTTATGGTTAGGAAAATATTCATTCTATGTGCAAGAACTCAATTCTTGTAGTATTTGTTTTCTTATGCTTTGAAGTTATACTTTGAAAAATCTTGATTCTTAACTCATTTTTTATTAAGAAAATTTCAATTTCAATATGCGCATGGCTTGGTAATGCCTAAAGATCACTTCATTTACATCTCATGCAAAGTCCTTGTATTTCAGGTGGACATGTATAGCTTAGGTGTTGTGCTATTTGAACTTTGGCACCCATTTGCGACAGCTATGGAAAGAATTGTAACTCTTTCAGATCTGAAAAATAAGGCTGTACTCCCGCTTCCTTGGGTCACAGATCATCCTGAACAGGCTGCTTTGGTGCAGCGGCTAATGTGTCCAAGTCCATCAGATCGTCCACAAGCTTTACAAGTTCTGAGAAAGGAATTGCCTCCAAGGATGGAAGATGAATCTTTGAATGGTGAGTCTCTTGTAAGTGGAAAATATTACTTGAAAGAAGATTAATTTATCTGTTTCCCCTGGAATTTGTCGTCTTTCCTCCAGCTAAAGTTTTCCTTAAAAATATGTAATGACAGATACTTTGATATTTACAGTCCCTGTCAAGTGCATCTGATATTTGATACATGAGAATTCGGTTTTCTTTTCAGAAAAACTAAGTCTACATGCAAAGCTTATTTTACTCTGTTATGAAAGGTATTTGTATTTATCCAGATTTTTTTGTATCATCTTTGAGAACATACTTATTTTTGTATGGAAAATATATGCTGAAATCACACCATTGACCTAGAGTCTTAGGCAAGAAAATAAAACTAGTCTTATTGAAATTTAATTTGTGATAGTTAAAACTTGTTACTGGTGACTGTTTTTTTCGAAACAAACCTGGAATCCAAATTCCATTACCCAAAATACAAGAATATATGGTCTTCATCTTTTGACAGTTCATTTAAGCATTGTCTATATCATTCTTTGGAGCATATTTCATAATACAATCTTTGTTTGTTCCCAAGTAGAAACAGGGCCACAGATCATGTCATAAGCAACATCTTGATCACCATATCCCCACTAGCGAATTGATCCTTTAAGCATAACTAAAGGTGATCTGGTTTTCATCTCTGTCTTCCAAGGACTATAGAAACACCTCTCGCCCCACTCCATGATGAGTTTAATAGCTCATAACCTAGCACCTATACAAAGAGGTCAATGAACAAATACTTTGGAGACATTACTACTAAAACTATCATTAGGAGCTTAGTAGCTTACAGTGGGCTATTGGAGTTCCATAAGAGAATTGGCCATAAAATTTCATTTCCAAGGTTAGCCTAGGGAAATCCAAAGGATTACATGAGATTGGAATCCAAGCTTTTAGTGCAACATAGAAGTAATTGTCATTGGACTCCCCTTCACTAAGATAGTTGACTTGAGGAAACTTTGTGTGAAGGGACATGTAGGTTTAGATATAATCATTAGACAAGGGATCATATTTGGACTCCGAGGGCTATCATTATGGAAGCATAAACTAATTCACATGAAGTACATTGTTGCTTTATACTTTTGCAGGGATTTTAATAAGGTTTCTAGACCACTATTATTTTAGAGGCTTCAAGATCAATGTATTCCCAAGGAAACAAAATGATAAAATTATATTAGTGTATCTTGTGTTTACATCCCTTGCTATACTAGGATGGTACACATTTCCTATAGTTATGTGTAGGAAATCTCTCGAGTGTCCCGGGTGTTACCTCCCCAACTCGCACGTAACGATAGCATCCCTAATCCACAAGGTGCAACCCGAGAGAGAATTACGAGGACGGTTACCACTGTCACCTAAGTAACCTGTCCTCTTTTTTTAGGGCAGTTCTCTGGCTCAAGGGGGATATCTGTTAAGGTTTAAGCTATTATTGAGTTTCATTTCATTTCATTAGATAACAATGGCATAGATAGGATCACTGAGAAATACACAATCACAAGAGACACATCATTTATCTTGGGAAACCCTCATGGGGGAGAAAACCCAGCAAAAACTTCCTTAATATAGATAGCCAATACAATGCCAAGAGAATAAACGAAACAAGACAGAAAGTCCTCTCCCAAGTAGTGCGCCACTCTCTCTCTCTTCTTCTCCAACTGCAGAGCCAGACTTGCGCTCTGATCATCAAGTGAGTGAGTGAAAAAATGAGGCACTAGCCTCTCTTATTTATACAATCAGGCACGTGTGAACTGGGGTGTCTTTTCATTAGCTGGGCCGACTTCTCATTCTGGGTGGTTATAACCACTTTAATATATTCTGGCTGAGTCGACTTCTCATTCTGGGTGGTTATAACCACTTTAATATATTCTGGGGCCGACTTTTCATTTAACCCATTACAATTAGGGTTTGACCAATCCACAAAAGGGGATTTGGTCATTTACAATACCCGACATGATCAATCCACAAAAGGGGATTGATCTAATGAATAATACATCAATAATAAATAGAATACTCTTTGCAGTTACAATATTTCAACACTCCCCCTTAACAAGAAGGGTATTCTACAATAGCATCAGGCGAGAGAGAGGGCAACATCATCAACGACATCTTGGAACATTGATTGGCATATATATAAATCATCGAAAGTTTTTCTCATCATCAATATCATCATTCACAGTAGGAAGCTAGAATGGCATCATCATCCTCATCAACATGAGGCTAAGGTAACATCATCATCATCTTCAGCATGAGGATAAAGTAATATCATCATCTTTGGCATGAAAGATGGAATAACATCATCATCATCATAATCATCTTCAGCAAGGAGCTGAAGTTCCATCATCATCATCATCTTTAGCAAGAGGTTGAAGTGGCATCATCATCATCATCTTCAGCAAGAAGCTGAAGTGTCATCATCATCAACATGGATTAGTATAACACTAATACATCATCATCATCAATAACAACACAAGGCTGATACAATGTCAATAGCAACAATATCACAACACAAAGGCTGGAGCATCATCAACATCAACACTAGGCTGAGAGTCTTCAACACGAGGCTGGCATCACAACACAAAGCTAGGACATCATCACAGCACGAGGCTGGCACATCATCACAACACGAGGCTGGCATGTCATCAGCATAGGGCTGGGATCGCAACACTTAAGCTGGCACATCATCACAACAATTAAGCTGGCACACGACACAACAATTAAGATGGAATCACAACACAACAATTAAGCTGGAATCTCAACACAACAATTAAGATGGTATCAACAATAAAGTTGGAATCTCAACACAGCAATTAAGTTGGAAGCACAACACTCGGCTGGCATCTCAACACAACAATTAAGATGGAAGCACAACACTCGGTTGACATCTCAACACAACAATTAAGCTGGAAGCACAACACTAGGCTGGCATCACCACACAACAATTAAGGTGGAAGCACAACACTAGGTTGTCATCACCACACAACCATTAAGCTAGAAGCACAACACTAGGCTGACATCACCACACAACAATTAAGCTGGAAGCACAACACTAGGCTGGCATATTAACACAACACTACTTCCCCTTCCGAGGGAGGTCCTTTCGGACTATACCAAGCTTATCTCAAAAGTGTTCAAACTTTACACGAGATAGAGGCTTGGTCAACACATCGGCAACCTGTTCATCCGTGCTAACATATTGGAGCTTTATGGCTCCTCTTTGCACCATGTCATGGATGTAATGATATCGAATCTCTATGTGTTTCGACTTGTCATGAAATACAATATTCTCTGTCATCTTTATGCATTTCTGGTTATCACATAGGATCGTGGTTGCTTCCATCTCTAGGTCGAATAGACTAGTCAATAGCTTACGAAGTCATATGGCTTCACAGCTGGCAGAACACGCAACAATGTATTTTTCTTCCGCTGTACTGAGAGCAATGTTTGATTGCTTCCTACTCTGTCATGAGATCATGGCTGATCCCAAACTGAAACAACATCCTGAAGTGTTCTTCCTGTCAGAGACACTTCTAGCCCAATCTGAATCAGTGTACCCACTCAATGTGAAATCATGATCTCCATCATAGCTGAGACCACAATCTAATGTACCCTTAAGGTACCTCATCACATGGTTTGCATCAACTAGGTGAACATGACTGGGTTCTACCAGAAGCTAACTCAAGGTGTTTATGGCAAAACAGATATCTGGTTTGGTGTTCGTCAGATACATCAGCGATCCAAAGATCTGTCTATACAGTGTGGCATCAATCAAATCTGACGAAGTGTCGACCCGAAGCTTCAACTTCGTTTCCATGGGTGTATTCATGGACTTGCACTCCAACATAACAAATCTCTTTAAGATTTCAATTGCATACTTCCCTTGGTTAAGGAAGATTCTCTCTTGGCTCTACCATACCTCAAGACCTAAGAGATAATGCATTTAGGTCTTCCAAAACTCTGTGGCGAGCTTCTTCTGCAATTTGTGATGAGATTTTCTTCATCTTTGTCAAGGATACATCATCTACATATAGTAGTAACATCATTGGCTCATCATTCATAACCTTGAGTAAGGTTAGAATCAACTTTACTCTTGGTAAGGCCCAAGCTCGTCAGGAAACTGTCAATTCTTCCATACTGTTATCACTCAGTTTGTAGTTTAGGTCAAGTAGCTGAAGGGTAAAGGTCAAACTGGTGTAACAGGAGCTTCCCCACCCACTGTCACCTCGATGGGGGGCTCTTTCTATTTAGGGTGGCTAAACCCAAGGGAGACGTCCCTGGCAATCTGGGGTTTTGAAAGGCAAAGATTTAAAGGATCAAGGCAAGTTTTCCCTTTCACAGATTACCACCAAGAAGATAGTCAAAATGAAGATACACCACAGAGGAGGCACCTGTTTGCGAGACAAGGCAACAATAACACTAATACATGTAACAGTGGTTAATACTTCATTAATCAATGACTATCAATATTATATATGAGCACATACAGCAGTAATTATTGACAAAGTCAATGATTGCAATAATGACTATGGCTTATAATATTACTTCTCAATAAACACTGGAAATGATATAGCATTCAATGGAAATAATCAATCCTTGAATTAACTTAATGCATTAAACATCATCAATTGCTCATTAACAAAGGTTGTTGCGTCACTATACTAGAGATGACGTCAGCTATTATTAGGGTTAGTATAATAGACAAGGAGGTCAACGTTTTGCAATTTGGCCAATGAAAATTATCAATACATCAATGTCTATCATTAGATGACTAAGCCACAATGTTTTATATCAACCAAAAGCTCAAAAGAGGCATGACGTCATCATCAATCTAGGGTTAGTAGACGTTAGGGTTAGTTAGGGTTTCAAATTTAAGAGTTTTGAAAAGTTGTTTTGGCACAACAAGCTCAACGTTGGAGAGATAGACTAGTGCCTTAGGGTATTATGGAGTCAAAAGCAAGGGCAAGATCTCGGGAGAATCTAAATCTAAAGACAAGAGAGTTAGGTTCTATGGTGCTGCAATGGCAGGGCCCTAGAATCAAAACCCTAAGGGGGGGAGGCTCATTCCGGTGTTGTTTAAGCAAGGCCTCATGCTCCTCCCTCTTTTCTCAAATATCCTTGGCAAAACGGCTAGCTTTAAAACACAAATCTAAGGGTGAAGAGTGTTGCAAGAGCAAGGCCCTTCAAACCCTAAAAGTCAAAACCCTAGGTGTAGAATCAACTAGGCCTAGGACGTCTTCTTTCTTCAACTTATGTTCAAAAGCTAACTCAAAAAAAGGATGACTAGTGTAGCAACGACTAGGCTATATCCTCCTTAATCAATGGCTAAAACAAGTTTCTCAATCATGGGGACATGTAGCAAGGACCTACTTGTGTGCTTGCTACCTAGGGTTTCAAGATTAAGCAATATAATAGCAATGTAACAATAAATGCAAGAGATTTAACCTACAACCATTCATTTAAGAAGTTTTGCATGAGAAATACACTTACAAATCATGAAGAGAGCTTATCAAACCCTAGTTGTAAACCTTCCAATGAGAGAAAACACCATAACATGCCAAGAACAATCCTCCACAAGAGTTGTGCCTCACTTCCAGGAGCAATAATACCAAGACAAAAGACTAAAAAATGATCTCTCACAAGAGAGTGAGTTATGTTATATGAAAATGAGAGGCAACGTCCTCTATTTATATCATCCAAATGACCTTTAATTAGAAAATAGGTCATTAAAACAGCTGACAAGGATGACTAACAATATTACACTGTTTTTTACATTAAATGCTAAAAATGTCACAATATGAGCTCAAAAAGGAGACGTCAAGCCCCTCTGAGGGAGACGTTGGCCCTTTTTGGGCAAGCTCAGCATCCAGGAAGCTAAACGTTGGCCCTCTCAGGGCTTCTCCAAGCTGCCACACGTGCCAAATGACCCTAGCACACTGCCACACGCTCCAGACAACGTCCAACTGCCTTAGGTGACGTCCTGTCCATCAAAAGCAAACGCCCTGTCTGTAGTGGGTGATTCCCCCTAGGCTGGGCTCTGCCAAGGTGTCCTGGTGGAACGTCCTTCTGTCTTCTTTGTGCAAAGGCTCATCACAACGTTGTCTTGTCTATGCCATCCCAGCAACCATCTGATGGGCTCTTCAGCCCCATGGAGGTCCGAGCTAATCATATCCCCATGTGTACCGGTCCACTGGTACCTGTCTGCCGGGTATGGTCCTAAACATAAAAAACTACGCCCTCCATGGGCTCTGTTGCCGCCTTATACACACCTTTGGGAGACGTGGAAGAAATCTTCAATCCACTTGGTGTGTCCTTGGGGGCAAGTGAGAGTTAAGGTGCTGTCACCTAATCCTCAACTCCTCCGTCTAGGCCAATTCCTAGCGAAGCCAAGGGGGGTAGTCCCTAACAAATATACTAAGGTTTTTAAGCTAAGTACAAGGAAATCAAATCTAGGAGTTTATTGCTTCTTCAAACCATTAACCATTTGAACTGAAACAAACATGAACATTCATTCACCACGACATATATATAATCAAATTAACTTGCATCAAAAGGATACTAAGAAACAGTTGTCAGGTGCAAGTTATCATTTACATGAACATATAACCAAATTATGAAATGTGAAGCCTGTGGCTTTATTTGCTTGCAAATGATTGAGACCAGTGCCTTAAAGAGAGTCGTGGGCAATGTAGTTCGCGTGTTTTATTAAGGGTAAATTAAAGTTCAATTAGTGAAGGGTTTGGGCCTCCGTGGAGGTTAATTCTTTGCTTGGAAACTTGCGGAGAACCTTACCGAAACCCAAATGGTCTCACCAGTAAAGCCCATTTAAAGTGCTGGATGTCCAAAACGGGTGGGAAGCCAGGTCCCGAGAGGGCCCGCCTTACTTCTCAGGTCACTCTAAGGCGTTTTCCCGCACATCAAATTAACAACTTCGGGGGTTTGTCCGAATTAGATCTATCAACTACTGACCAACTCAGTATGTATGAACTTACTCCCAGCCGATCGAGACAAGCTCGCAACTAGAAGGGTCAGGAACAAAACTGAGAGCTGAGGGGAATTTG
>JASDQU011441208.1:8188-24426 GCA_032191745.1 Picea mariana
GAAATTCCATTTTGGTCTGGATGTATCTATTCATAGAACTGTGATACTTGAGAACCAGATGTCACTCTGATTATTTGATACCCATGTTGGTGTGCAAGGTATGGAAGATATTTGTGAAATCTGGCACTTCCTGGTCTCTTTCTTACCGTAGTGAGCTCCATTTGGTATAGAAGTCGTCGTAACTTCTAAAAGGGTATTATTGTTCCTTAATAGAATCCATGAAGGATTCCCAAGTCTCTGTGACTTTAATTAATAAGGGTTCCTCTATTTCCTTTTTCTCCCAAAAACATTCCCACCAATCTTTGACATGGGGAACGACTTTGAGGAGTGCAAAAGTAATGTTTTCTCTATTCGAAAAGTTATGGATAGAAAAATACTCGTCTATTAGATTCAACCACTTGTTTATAGCATCTACATCTATCTGAACTTCAAATATAGGAATATCAAAGTTTATTTGTACCTTGAAGGGGGCGGCGCCTCCGTTCGAAAAAGATGCATCACTTGTTGGTAGCAGCCGAAGGATTTGCGTGAAACTATCCATCATCTCGTTCCTTTGTTGCATGAGGGATTCCTTAATCAACAATTTGAAAGGATCTCATGTCCCGTCATATTTATTTTCTCCTTCCATAATAGGTCTCTTAGGCGTGCTAGAGATTTTTTCCTAAAGAGAAACAAACTCGAAACCCAACTCTTTGTACTCCGACCTTGTTGGGGACATGCATTAAGGCTACAAGGAGAAGACCGCTCTGATACCAATGATCTGGATTTTATGAGAAAAACAAAATGAATACAGATTATTAACAGTTTCTTAACACAAAATAATAGAGATATAGTAAAACTAGTTTTCTATTCAATAAGGAAATGAGATGAAACTTTAAAATGGAGCGGAAACAAGCTTGCTAGAATGGTGGCGGCTTATCTCTAAGAAGATATGTGATGGTTGCGCTCATTCGCAAGGAGATCATTAAAATGAGGCTCTTAAGGCCTTTTTACAATAAAAAGGAATGCCAAAAACCCTAGACATCCAAAAACCCAACCCTAGGAGATGAAGCGCCAAAAGTCATGTGGCCCCATTTGGGTAAGTTAGTACATCAACTTCCCAGGGTCGTAACTTTTGCATATGATCTCTGTTTTAGGCGTATGATAGTCCATTGGAAATTTATCATCGAGGAGATTCATTTTATGGGAAATATCGAAGGAAATTCGTTATTTCTCCCCATTTTCCGAAAAAACATCGTTTGGGGCCTCAATATGGCTCCGTAAGTGAAAAACTGCTAAAAATAGTAAATTACCAAAATTGCCAAAACACTATTTTGAGCCAGCTGGAAACGTTGGGTGGCCACTGATATCCACATAGATCAATCCTGCCTCCTTAGGAAGCAATGGTATCCATTGTGTTGAGTTCCCCCATCATATGAGGAAATTTTTGCTGAATTTGGCCCCGGGTGAGCCACTTGCCTTGGTGCAAGAGTTGCCCTACTTTGATGACTCGATAAGGATGGATCCTTTGTTGTCGAGTGCCCTTGATTTGTGTGTCGAAAATATGATCACTGGATACCTATTGTATGCAATTAGGTTTGATCTCTGTTGGTGTCAGTTATTCTGCTACTTCTGAGGTGTCCAATAATGGTGGGAAATAAGGANTTTGATGACTCGATAAGGATGGATCCTTTGTTGTCGAGTGCCCTTGATTTGTGTGTCGAAAATATGATCACTGGATACCTATTGTATGCAATTAGGTTTGATCTCTGTTGGTGTCAGTTATTCTGCTACTTCTGAGGTGTCCAATAATGGTGGGAAATAAGGGCGAAGGACATCCACGTTGAACACTGGGTGTAGGCCAAAGAAAGGAGGAATGTTGAGCTCAAATGAATTAACCCTCATGGCCTTGGTGATGGTGTACAACCCATAATGTAGTGGGAGAATATTCTGATGGGGTCATGTAAGGTGTTCTCTCTGCAAGTGCAACCAAACTTTGTCGCCCACATGAAACTTATGTGGCACCTGATGTTTATCATGGCGCTAATTGCACTTGTCATTGGACTTCTATAGGATATCCTGAACCTATTGGTAGATGTGCTGGATCTGCTCAATGAACCAGGTGGATTTTTCAGCTTCAGTTGGACCAGGAGATGAGTCGGTCGAGGTGATCGCAAGGGGAAGTGCAACATCTATGGGACCCACTGGTTGGAATCCCAACCCCAGCTTAAAGGGGTTGTGGTCGGTTGAGCTATGTAGGGCTCGATTGTAGCTATTCTAGACATAGGGAAGCCTCTCATCCCATGTGTGAGTGTGCTTTGAATTATACATGTGAAGAATATGCACAATTATTCGATTTACGGCCTCGGTTTGCCCATCTGTTTGGGGGTGGAAGTCCATGGATTTGGTGAGCTTGGTGTCTAGTAGTGACCAGAGGCTCGACCAGAATGTACTGAGAAATTGACTGTCCCGATTTGAGACAATGGTTTTTGGGATTCCAAAATGTACCCAGACTCGTTCAAAGAAAAGATTGGCAGTGGCCTCTGCTATGATGTTCTTATTGCANCAGGCAATGAGAATCACCATCTTAGAAAAGTGATCAACAACCACAAAAGCATAGTCATTTCCCCACTTGGTTGACTGGAGGCCTGACATGTAGTCCATTGAGATGGATTCCCATGGCCTATCAGGAGTAGGAAGAGGGGTGTATAGGCCCTGTTTATTGGTGGTCGGTTTGGCAATAGCGCAGGCAGTGCCGGACCTGATATACTTGATGACCTCCTATCGAAGTTTCGGCAAGTAGAAATGTTTCTGTAGCATCACCACTATCGTTTTAATGCCGAAGTGTCCTGCCACCCGACTGTAGTGGGTTTCCCAGATCAGCTTCGCTCTCTCACTTGATGAAACACAAATATGGCCCAAATGACACAACAACCCAGCCTGAAGATGGAAATTATCGACAACTGCGTTTGCACCCAGCATTTGGTAGGTGGTGGCGAAGTTTAAGTCTATCTCGTAGAGTTGGGGCCATCCAGAGGTATCATTGTTGTAATATTCTAGCACCGTCGTGAGTGACACGAGTGGCGGTCTGCTGAGGAAATCAACAATGTTATTGGTGCTACCTGTTATATACTTGATGTTGAGGTGGAATTGTTGCAAGTATGTGGACCACTTTTGATGGTGGTCATTCTACAATTTTCCTTGTGTCTACATTAACTATAACAACTTATGATCAATGGGGATGATTGTCTCCTTTCCAAGAATATAATGTCTCCACTGGCGGTAGGCTTTCACAATGGAGTACATTTATTTGTCGTAAGTACGCTACTTACAGACAACATCTGATAGTGGCTTACTATGATAGGTCACGGGGTGGTTGTGCTGAGTGAGAAAATCCCCCATAGCATAGTCTGAACCATCTGTCTCGATCTCAAATGGATGTTGCAGGTCTGGTAGTGAAAGTACTGGGGCTAAGCACAAACACTACTTCAAATCATTGAACGCTTATTGTTTGGAACGGCCCCACACAAATTTCACCTTGCCACCACTCATGTTTATTTGGCTGAGGGCCCATGCAATATGAGAGAATCCCAACATGAACCTGTGGTAGAAATTCGCAAGGCCCAAGAAGCTCCGAATCTCAGTGAGTGGGGTTGGGTTTGGCCAATCACGGATGACTTGGATCTTGGTGGGATCCACATGTACGTCATGATGATCAATGATGTAGCCCAGGTAATGGACCGTGTCCATGCCTAAGGATCATTTTTCCAGGTTGGCATATAGCTTTTGCTACCGCAGGGTGTGAAGAACCTGCTAAATATGCTGCAAGTGTTTGGACCAAGTCTTTCTGTAAATGAGAATGTCATCCAGATACACCACTACAAAAATATTGGTGAATGGTCATAGGATATCATTCATCATCCTCATGAAAGTGGTTGGAGCACTTGTCAAACGAAAGGGAATGACCAACCATTCAAAAAGGCCTTCCTTTGACTTGAAGGCGGTCTTCCATACATCTGTTTGTTATATCGGGACCTGGTGGTAGATAGAATTCAGGTCAATCTTATAGAAGCATTTGGTCCCCATGAGTTGATCAAGGAGTTCATCGATTCGGGGAATCGGGTATCGGTTTCTGACTAGGATTTTATTCAGATCCTGGTAATCAATGCAGAGTCACCAAGTTCCATATTTCTTTTGTACCAGCATGATTGGGCTCCTGCAAGGTGATGAGCTATGATAGATGTGCCCCTTGTGGAGAAGTTATTGGATCTGTCGCTTGATCTTCTCATTCTCTAAGAGAGAGTGGTGATAGATTGGCCCATTGGGTAGCAGTGCGTTGGGGGTCAGATTGATGGGGTGCTTTACTTGGAAGTGAAAAGGTACCCCAGTAGGTGAGGAGAGGATATCCGAGTATTCTTCCACGATATTATCTACTTGCTTCTTCTATGTGGAGAGGTCATTCAGAGAGACCCTGGATGTGGTTGTGATATTTCGATTATTCTGAGAGAGAATCATGAAGAAGACAAAATTCCACGTCTAAGAGATGACCTTCCTACATTTCTTAGTAGAGATCAAGGAAATAGCACTAGGTGGGATTGCCTCAGGTATCCTGTACAATTTCCTATTCACAGTAATAATAACACCACAAGGCCTAGACCCATATACATCATGACGTTTCCATAAAAAATGTTGGCCCAAAAGAACATCACAAACATCGAGAGGGGAAACATCACACAATACCTAGTCTTTGAAGCACTTGATGTTGTACAAAAGTCGACACTGTTGGCTAATGCATAGATCGCTTCCTTGGCGGAGCCATCCAATGGTGTAGGGTTGTGGGTGTGGCGTTGTCAGCAGGGCCGGCCACTTGAATACCTTTGCTGAGATGAGGTTCTTCTTACTACCACTATCAATGATGAAGTGAAATGTGGTGCCTTTTACCCACATCTATGAATGGAAGAGCCCCTCTCCTTCTTCTGGCTCGTCTGGTTCACCAGGCTGTAGCTTGGTGGTAGAAACAGTGGCACTGGGTTCTGTGTCAATGATCTGTCTTCCCTTTTCTGGTTTTGGCTCAGAATCAGAACCTGCATCTGATTTAGAGGCTTTCACTTTGGCCACCAGCGACTTCTTTGACTGACATTCATCAGTGTTATGCCAAGGGACCATATGGAAGTCGCACCACTTCCCGGTATCTTTCTTTGTCTTTCCAGTGTCCTTCTTTGCTTGCAAATTGGACTAGTTGTCCTGATACTATCCATCTTTGCTGTGTCCTTTGTTTTGTGGGTTGGGGTCACTCTTTCCTGGCTTTTGCTGTGTGGGGTTTCCAGTTCCAAATTTCCGTGTCTTTTGTTTGAGCTTTTGCTTGATTTTGACGACATATCGGTAAGTTGCGCCCAAGGATGAGATGCATAGAAATTCCATTTCGGTCTAGATGTATCTATTTGTAGCACCACGATAATTGAGAACCATATGTCACTTTGAATATTTGATACCCATCTCAGTGCACAAGGTATGGAAGATATTTGTGAAATCTGGCACTGCTTGGTCTCTTTCTTGTCGTAGTGAGCTCCATTTGGTATACAAGTCATCGTAACTTCCGACAGGGTAGTATTGTTCCTTAATAGCATCCCTGAAGGATTCCAAAGTCTTTGTGACTGTAAATAATGAGGGTTCCTCTATTTCCTTTTGCTCAAAAAAATATTCCCTCCAATATTTGACATGGGGAATGACTTTGAGGAGCGCAAAAGTAATAGTTTCTCTATTCAAAAAGTTATGGACAGAAAAATACCCTTCTATTAAATTCAACCACTTGTCTACATCATTTGCGTCTATCTGACCTTCAAATATAGGAATATTGAAGTTTATTTGTACCTTGAAGGGGGCGGCACCTCCGTTCGAAGAAGATGCATCGCCTGTTGGTAGCAATCAAAGGATTTGCGCAAAACTATCCATCATCTCATTCCTTTGTTGCATGAAGGATTCCTCAATCAAAAATTTGAAAGGATCTCATGTCTCGTCATATTTATTTTCTCCTTCCATGATAGGTAGCTTGGGTGTGCGAGAGATTTTGTCCTAAAGAGAAACAAGTTCGAGACCCAACTCTTGGTACTCTGACCTCGTTGGGGACATGCATTAAGGCGACAAGGAGTAGACCGCTCTGATACCAATGATCCAGATTTTATGAGAAAAATGAAATGAATACAAATTATTAATATGAGATTAACAGTAAATAACAGAGATACAGTCAAATTGGTTTTCTATTCAATAAGGAAATAAGATGAAACTGTAAAATGCAGTGGAAACAAGCTTGCTGGAATGGTGGCGGCTTATCTCTGAGAAGAGATGTGACGGTTGCGCTCATTTGCAATGACATCATTACAATGAGGCTCTTAAGGCCTTTTTACAATAAAAAGGAATGCAAAAAACCCTATACATCCAAAAACATAACCCTAGGAGATGAAGCGCCAAAAGTCATGTGGCCCCATTTGGGTAAGTTAGTACATCAACTTCCTATGGTCGTAACTTTTGCATACGATCTCTGTTTTAGGCGTATGATAGCTTGTTGGAAAAGTATTGCCGATGAGATTCATTTTATGGGAAATATTGAAGTAAATTCATTATTCCCCCCATTGTCCCAAAAAACGTCGTTTGGGGCCTCAAAATGGCTTCGAAAGTGAAAAACTGCTAAAAATAGTAAATTACCAAAATTGCCAAAAAACTGTTTTGAGCCAGTTGGAAAAGGTGGGTGGCCATAGATATCCACCTAGATAAATCCTACCTTCTTAGGAAGCAGTGGTATCCATTGCGTTGATTCCCCCCATCAGATGAGGAAATTTCTGTTGAATTTGGCCCCGGGTGAGCCACTTGCCTTTGTGCAGGGACTCCTCTACTTTGACGACTCGATAAAGATGGATCTTTTGTTGTCGAGTTCCCTTGATCTATGTGTCAAAAATATGATCATTGGATTCCTATTGTATGCAGTCGGGGTTGAGCTCTGTTGGTGTCAGTTGTTCTGCTACTTCTGAGGTGTCCAGTAATGGTGGGAAATAAAGGCGAAGGAGATCCACGTTGAACACTGGGTGCAGGCCAAGGAAAGGAGGAATGTTGATCTTAAATGAATTATACCCCATGTCCTTGGTGATGGTGTATGACCCATAACATAGTTGGTGAAGCTTCCGATGGGTTCATGTAAAGCGTTGTTTCTGCAAGTGCAACCAAACTTTATCTCCCACCTGAAACTTATGTGGCACCTGATGTTTATCATGGCGCTACTTGTATTTGTAATTGGACTTCTGTAGGATATCTTGAACCTGTTAGTGGATGTGCTAGATTCGTTCAATGAACCTGGTGGCTTTTTCAACTTGAGTTGGAGCAGGATATGAGTCAGTTGAGGTGACTACAAGGGGAAATGCAACATCTATGGGACCCACTGGTTGGAATCCCAACCCCACCTTAAAGGGGCTATGGCCAGTTGAGCTATGATGGGCTCGATTATAGCTATGATAGACATAGGGAAGGATTTCATCCCATGTGTGAGGTTTCTTTGAATTATACATGCGAATAATATGCACAATCATTCGATTTAAGACCTCGATTTTCCCATCTATCTGACGGTAGAAGGTCGTGGATTTGGTGAGCTTGGTGTCTAGTAGTGACCAGAGGTTCGACCAGAATGTACCAAGAAATTGACTGTCCTAATATGATACAATGGTTTTTGGGATTCCAAAATGTACCCAGACTCATTCAAAGAAGAGCTTGGAAGTGGCCTCTGTTGTGATATTCTTCTTGTAGGCAACGAGAATAGCCATCTTAGAAAAGCGATCAACAACCACAAAAACACAGTCATTTCCCTGCTTGGTGGACCAAGGCCTGACATGTAGTCCATTGAGATGGATTCCCATGGCCTATCAGGAGTAGGAAGAGGGGTGTACATGCCCTGTTTCTTAGTGGTCAGTTTGGAAATAGCACAAGCAGTGCAAGACCTAATATACTTGCTGACCTCCTGTCGAAGTTTCGGTAGGTAGAAATTTTTTTGTAGCAACGTGACTATGTTTTTGACGCTGAAGTGTCTTGCCACACGACTGTAGTGGGCTTCCGACCTTAGCTTCCCTCACTCACTTGATGGAACACAGATATGGACCAGATGACACAACAACCCATCCCAAAGTTGGAAATGATCGACAAATGCGTTTTCACCCAACATTTGGTAGGTGGTGGCGAAGTCTAGGTCTGTCTCATAGAGTTGGGGCCATCTAGAGGTATCATGGTCATAATATTCTAGCACCGTGGTGACTGACGCGACTGGCGATCTGCTGAGGAAATCAACGATGTTATTGGTGCTACATGTTTTATACTTGATGTTGAGGTGGAATTGTTGCAAGTATGTTTACCACTTTTGATGGTGATCATTCTACAATTTTCCTTGTGTCTGCATGAACTGCAGGGGCTTATGATCAGTGTGGATGACTGTCTCCTTCCCAAGAATATAATATTTCCACTGGCGGCAGGCTTACACAATGGAGTACATTTCTTTTTCGTAAGTACGGTACTTATAGACAACATCTGATAGTGTCTCACTATGATAGGCCATGGGGTGGCCGTGCTGAGTGACAACATCGTCCACAACATAGTCTGAAGCATTTGTCTTGATCTCAAAGGGTTGTTGCAGGTCTGGTAGTGAAAGTATTGGGGCTGAGCACAAGCACTACTTCAAATCATCAAATGCTTGTTTTTAGGACTGACCCCACACAAATTTTACCTTACCACCACCTCTTTTTATTTGGCCGAGGGCCCATGCAATATGGGAAAATACCAACATGAACCTATGGTAGAAATTGGTAAGGCCAAAGAAGCTCCAAATCTCAGTGAGCATATTGGGTCTGTCCAATCACAGATGAATTGGATCTTGGTTGGATCCACATGTACGCCATGATGATCAATGATGTAGCCTAGGTAATGGACCTTGTCCATGCTGAAGGAGCATTTTTCCAGGTTGGCGTATAGCTTGTGCTGCCGCAGGGTGTGAAGAACCTGTTGAATATGCTGCAAGTGTTTGGACCAAGTATTTCTGTAAATGAGAATGTCATCCAGATACACCACTATAAAAATATTGGTGAATGGTCGTAGGATATCATCCATCATCCTCATGAAAGTGGCTGGAGCATTTGTCAAACCAAAAGGCATGACCAACCATTCAAAAAGGCCTTCTTTTGACTTGAAGGCAGTCTTCCATACATCTGTTTGTTCTATCGGGACCTGGTGGTATCTAGACTTCGGATAAATCTTATTGAAGCATTTGGCCCCCGTGAGTTGATCAAGGAGTTCGTCAATTTGGGGAATCGGGTACCGGTTTCTAACTATGATTTTATTTAGAGCCTAGTAATCAATGCAGATTCACCATGTTCCATATTTCTTCTGTACCAGTACGATTGGGCTCCTGCAAGGTGATGAGTTGTGACAAATGTGCCCCTTGTGGAGCATTTCTTAGATCTGTCGCATGATCTCCTCATTCTCTAAGAGAGAGCGATGATAGAATGGCCCATTGGGCAGCGATGTGTCGGGGGTCAGATCGATGGGGTGATTTACTTGGTAGTGTAAAGGTTCTATGGTAGGTGAGGTGAAGATATCCGAGTATTCTTCCACGACCTTATTTACTTGCTTCTTCTATGTGGAGAGATAGGTCACAGAGACCATGGATGTGGCTGTGATATTTCGATTATTGTGAGAGAGAATCATGAAGAAGACAAAATTCCCTATCTGAGAAATGACCTTCCTGCATTGCTTAGTAGATATCAAGGAAGTAGCACTAGGTGGGATTGCCTTGGGTATCCTGTACAATTTCCTGTTCACAGTAATAATAACACTACAAGGCCTAGAATTATATACATCATGATGTTTCCATAAAAAAGGTTGGCCCAAAATAACATCACAAACATCGAGAGGAGCAACATCACACCATACCTCATCTTTGAAGCACTTGATGTTGTACGACAGTCGACATTGTTGGCTGACGCAAAGATCACTTCCTTGGCAGAGCCATCCAATGGTGTAGCTTTGTGGGTGCGGTATTGTTGGCAGGCCCAACCGCTTGACAACCTCTGTTGAGATGAGGTTCTTCTAGCTACCACTATCAACAATGAAGTGCAGCGGGGTGCCTTTTACCAACATATGTGAATGAAAGAGGCGATCTCATTCTTCTGGCTCGTCTGGTTCATCGGGCTGGAGCTTGGTGGTAGAAATAGTGGCACTAGGTTCCACGTCAATGATCTGTCTTCCCCTTTTTGGTTCTGACTTAGAGTCATAACCCGCATCTAATTCAGAGGCTTTCACTTCAGCCACCAACAACTACTTTGAGTGGTAGTCAACAGTGTTATGCCAAGGGATCTTATGGAAGTCACACCACTTCTTGGTATCTTTCTTTGCCTTTACGGTGTCCTTATTTGCTTGTGGCTTGGACTGCTTGTTCTGATACTGTCCATATTTTCTCTATCCTTTGTTCTGTGGGTTGGGGCCACCCTTTCCTGGCTTTTGTTGGGAGGGGTTCCCAAGCCCAAATTTCTATGTCTTTTGTTTGAGCTTCTGCTCGATTTTGATGGCATATCGGTAGGCCGCTCCCAAGGATTAGATGTTGAGAAATTCCATTTCATCTTGGATGTATCTATGTCGAGCATTGCGATACTTGAGCACGTGATTTCTCTTTGAATATTTGATACCCAGCTTGGTGTGCAAGGTATGGAAGATATTTGTGAAATTTGGAACTAGTTGGTCTCTTTCTTGCCGCACTATGGCCCATTTGGTATACAAGTCGTCGTAACTTTTGACAGGGTAATATTGTTCCTTAATAGTATCCATGAAGGATTCCCAGGTGGCCATGACTGTAAATAATGATGGTTCCTCTATTTCCTTTTCCTCATAGAAAGTTTCCGACCAATCTTTGACATGGGGAATGATTTTGAGGAGCGCAAAACTAATCCTTTTTCTATTCAAAAGGTTATGGACATAAAACTACCCTTCTAGTAGATTCAACCACTTTTCTACAACATCTACATCTATATGAACTTCAAATATAGGAATATCGAAGTTTATTTGTACCTTGAAGGGGGCGACGATTTCGCTCGAAGAAGATGCTTTCCTGTTGGTAGCCGCCGAAGGATTTGCGCGAAACTATCCATCATCTCATTCATTTTTTGCGTGAGGGATTCCTCAATCAATAGTTTGAAAGGATATCATGTCCCATCATCTTTCATTTCTCCTGCCATGAGAAGTCGCTTGGGCGTGGGAGATATTTTTTACTCAATAGAAACAATCTCGAGACCCAACTCTTTGTACTTCGACCTCGATGAGGACATGCATTAAGATGACAAGCAACAGATCACTCTGATACCACTGATCCAAATTTTATGAGAAGAACGAAATGAATACATATTATTAACAGGTGCTTAACAAAAAAATAATAGAGATACAGTAAAATTGGTTTTCTATTCAATAAGGAAATAAGTTGAAACTGTAAAATGCAGTGGAAACAAGCTTGTTGGAATGGTGGCAACTTATCTCTGAGAAGAGATGTGATGGTTGCATGCATTCGCAAGAAGATCATTACAATGAGTCTTTGAAGTCATTTTTTCAATAAAAAGGAATGCCAAAAACCCTAGTCATCCAAAAATGTAACCCGGGGTTGTAACTTTTGCATACGATCTTCGTTTTAGGCGTATGATAGCCTGTTGGAAATGTATCATAGAGGAGATTCATTTTGGGGGGAATATAAAATTAAATCTTATATTTCTCCCCATTTTCCCACAAAACATAGTTTAGGGCCTAAAAACAACTCCGGAAGTGAAAAACTGCTAAAAATAGTAAATTACCAAAATTGCTAGAAGATTGTTTTGAGCTAGTTGGAAAAGGTGGGTGGCCATAGATATCAATATATATCAATCCTCACTCCTTAGGAAGCAATGGTATCCATTGCACTGAGTTCCCCCATCAGATGAGAAAAATTCTGCTGAATTTGGCCCCAGGTGAGCCACTTGCCTTGGTGTAGGAGCTGCCCTAATTTGACGACTTGATAAAGATGGATCCTTTGTTTTTGAGTTCCCTTGATCTGTGTGTCCAAAATATGATCATTGGATGCCTATTGTATGTAGTCGGGGTTGAGCTCTATTTGTGTCAATTGTTCTGTTACTTCTGAGGTGTCCAATAATGGTGGGAAATAAGGGCAAATGAGATCCACGTTGAACACTGGGTGCAGGCCAAGGAAAGGAGGAATGTTGAGCTCAAAATAATTATCCCCCATGGCCTTGGTGATGGTGTAAAAAACATAACGGAGTGGTAGAAGCTTATGATAGCGTCCTTTAAGGCGCTTTTTCTGCAAGTGCAACCAAACATTGTCGCCCACCTAAAACTTATGTGGAATCTGATGTTGATCATGTCATTGCTTGTACTTGTCATTGGACTTCTGTAGGATATCCTCAACTTGTTGGCAGATATGATGGATCCGCTCAATGAACCAGGTGGATTTGTTAGCTTCAGTTGGAGCAGGAGATGAGTTGGTCGAGGTGACCGCAAGAGGAAGTGCAACATTTATGGGACCCAATGTTTGGAATCCCAACCCCACCTAAAAGGGTCTGTGGCCGGTTGAGATATGCAAGGCTTGGTTGTAGCTATGATAGACATAGGAAAGGCTCTCATCCCATGTGTGAGGGTTATTTGAATTATACATGCGAAGGATATGCAAAATCATTCTATTTATGACCTTGGTTTGGCCATCTGTCTAGGGGAAGAAGGTTGTGGATTTGGTGAGCTTGGTGTCCAGTAGTGACTAGAGGCTCGACCATAATGTGATAAGAAATCGACTGTCTCAATATGAGACAATGGTTTGTGGCATTCCAAAATGTACCCATACTCGTTCAAGGAAGAGCTTGGCAGTTCCCTCTGCTGTGATGTTCTTCTTACAGGCAACTCGAATCGCCATCTTAGAAAAGCGATCAACAACCAAAAAAACACAGTCATATCCCGCTTGGTAGATGGGAGGCCCGAGATGTAGTCCATTGATATGGATTCCTATGTTCTATGAGGAGTAGGAAGAGGGGTGTACAGGCCCGATTTCTTAGTGTTCATTTTGGAAATAGCGTTGGAAATGCACGACTTGATATACTTGTTGACCTCCTATCGAAGTTTCAGCCAGTAGAAATGTTTATGTAGCATCACCACTATCTCTTTAACACCAAAGTGTCCTGCCACGTGACTGTAGTGGGCTACCCAGATTAACTTCACTCTCTCACTTGATGGGACATAGATATGGCCCAGACGACACAACAACCCATCCTGAAGACAGAAATTATCGACAACTGCATTGGCACCCAACATTTGGTAGGTGGTGGCGAAGTTCGTGCCTCTCTCATAGAGTTGGGGCCATCCATAAGTCTCATGGATGCAAGAGTCTAGCACCGTGGTGAGTGCCATGACTGGTGGTCTGCTGAGGAAATCAGTGACATGATTGGTGCTTCCTATTTTACACTTGATGTTGTGGTGTAATTTCTACAAGTATGTGGACCACTTTTGATGGTGGTCATTCTACAATTTTCCTTATGTCTACATGAACTACAATGGCTTATGATCAGTGTGGATGACTGTCTCCTTCCCAATAATGTAATGTCTCCACTGGTGGTAGGCTTGCACGATGAAGTACATTTCTTTGTCGTAAGTAGGGTACTTATGGATAGCATCTTATAGTGCCTCACTATGATAGGCCACAAGTTGGCCATGCTGAGTGACAACGACGCCCGCAACATAATTTGAAGCATCTTTCTCGATCTCAAAGGGTTGTTGTAGGTATGGTAGTGAAAGTACTAATGCTAAGTACATGATCTGCTTCAAATCATTGAAATCTTGTTTCTGGGATCGACCCCACACAAATTTCACCTTACCACCACCCCTGGCTATTTGGTTGAGGGCCCATACAATATGGTAGAATCCCAATGCAAACCCACGGTAGAAATTGGTAAGGCCCAAGAAGCTCTGAATCTCAGTGAGTGTGGTTGGGGCTGGCCAGTCACGGATGACTTGGATCTTGGCTTGATCCATATGTATGCCATGATGATCAATGATGTAGCCCAGGTAATGGACCCTGTCCAAGCCGAAGGAGCATTTTTCCAAGTTGGCATATAGCTTGTGCTGTCATATGGTGTGCAAAACCTGTTGAATATACTGCAAGTGTTTGACCCAAGTCTTGTTGTAAATGAGAATTTCATCCAGATACACCACTACAAACGTATTGGTGAATGGTCACATGATATCATCCATCATCCTCATGAACATTGTTGGAGCATTTATCAAACCAAAGGGCATGACCAACCATTCAAAAATACCTTCCTTTGACTTGAAGGAGGTCTTCAATACATCTGTCTGTTCTATTGGGACCTGGTGGTAGCCAGACTTCAGATCAATATTACATAAGTATTTTCCCCCCATGATTTGATGAAGGAGGTCATCGATTTGGAGAATTGGGTAGCAGTTTCTCACTGTGATTTTATTTAGATCCCGGTAATCAATGCAGAGTCACCATGTTCCATCTTTCTTCTATACCATCATGATTTGGCTCCCAAAAGATTATGAACTAGGACAAATGTGCCCCTTGTGGATAATTTCTTGGATCTATCACTTGATCTCCTAATTCTCTAACAGAGAGCGGCAATAGACTAGGCCATTGGGCAATGGTGAAACGGGGGTCAAATCGATGGGGTGCTTGACCTGGCAGTGTAGAGGTACCCCGATAGGTGATGAGAAGATATATGAGTATTCTTCCATGACCTTATCTACTTTCTTATGTTATGTAGAGATGTCGGCCATAGAGACCCAGGATGTGGTTGTGATCTTTCGCTTATTCTGAGAGTGAATCACGAAGAAGACAAACTTCCCTGTTTGAGAGATGACCTTACATTTCTTAGCAAAGGTCAAGTTAATAACACTAGGTGGGACTGCCTCGGGTATCCTTTACAATTTCTTGTTCAAAGTAATAATAACACTACGATGCCTATACTCATATGCAACATGACGTTTCCATAAATAAGGTTGTCCCAAAATAACATCACAAACTTCGAGAGGAACAACATCACACAATACCTTGTGTTTGAAGGTCTTGATGTCGTGCGACAGTTGGCACTATTGGGTGATGCAGAGATCACTTCCTTGGCAGAGCCATCCAATGGTGTAGGGTTGTGGTTGTGGCCTTGTTGGAAAGTCCAACCACATGATGACCTCTACTGGGATGAGGTTCTTCTAGCTACCTCTATCAACGATGAAGTGCAGCGGTGTGCCTTTTACCCACATTTGTGAATGGAAGAGGCACTCTCCTTCTTCTAGAGCATCTAGTTCACCAGGCTGGAGCTTGGTGGTAGAAACAATGGCACTGGATTCCATGTCAATGATATATATTCCCCTTTCTAGTTTTGGCTCAGACTCTGAACCTATGTTTGATTCAGAGGCTTTCACTTTGGCCACCAACAATTTCTTTGTGTGGTAGTTATGAGTGTTATGCCAAGGGATCTTATGGAAGTCGCACCACTTTCTGCTATCTTTCTTTGTCTTTCTGGTGTCCTTCTTTGCTTGTAGCTTGGATTGGTTGTCCTGATAATGTCCATAGTTTCTCTGTCCTTTGTTCTGTGGGTTGGAGCTGCCCTATCCTAGCTTTTGTCGTGAGGGGTTCCCAAACCCAAATTTCTGCGTCTTTTGTTTGAGCTTATGCTCGATTTTGATGGCATATCAATAGGCCACACCCAAGGATGAGATGTCAAGAAATTCCATTTTGGTCTTGATGTATCTATGCAGAGTAACGCGATACTTGAGCACCAAATTTCACTCTGAATATTTGATACCCATCTTGGTGCGCAAGGTATGGAATATATTTTTTAAATATGACATTGCTTGGTCTCTTTCTTGCCGTAGTGTGGTCCATTTGGTATACAAGTTGTCGTAACTTCTGACAGGGTAGTATTGTTCCTTAATAATATGCCTGATGGATTCCAAAGTGGCTGTGACTGTAAATGATGAGGGTTCCTCTGTTTCCTTTTTCTCATAGAAAGTTTCCCACCAATCTTCGACATGGTGAATAGCTTTAAGGAACACAAAAGTAATCTTTTCTCTATTTGAAAAGCTATGGACAAAAAAACACCCTTATAGTAAATTCAACCACTTTTCTACAACATCTGTGTCTATCTGACCTTCAAATATAAGAATATCGAAGTTTATTTGTACCTTGAAGGGGG
>JASDQU011441210.1:0-12719 GCA_032191745.1 Picea mariana
TGACTATTTTTAGAGACTTTCTCAATTAGCTTTTAAAGCCTTTTCTTAAGTCCCCTTTTCTATTATTTCAAAAATTTCTTTGTGTGAGTATTTTTTTTGACAAAAATGATTCGATGATTTATTTCATTTTTACTTCTTAGGACTTTTATCTCGAATTTTTAAAATGAGGTTTTGTACCTTTATTAGCTCCTATATTGCCAGCCCAAATATTACTCATTCATTACCTTTTTCATTGAGATACTTGATAGGGATACCTGCGTATGTCACCTTTCAGTCCCTCGAGTTCACTATTTCGTGAGAAACTTTGCCTCCGAATAACATAACATTATAATCATTTGGAAAATGTCATGAAATAAAATTTTATTTATTTATTTTATTTTGAATATATATATATATATATATATATATTTACAAAAGGCATGAAAACAAACCAGTATGTACAATGAGAATTTAGAAACACATTATTGCATGAAGTGTTTAAGATGTCACCCATTTAAAGGGGCATTGAGAGTGTCTCCATCCATGTTTTCTAATAACCAAACATTTTTTCCTTCCAAGGCCAAAATCATGTATGGGCCAGACCAGATCGGATTGAATTTGCCATGTTTTCCAGTGTCTTCTTTCCTGGCTTCCCATTTTAGGACCAATTCGCCTGGGAGGAATTCTCTATCTTTAGCTTTCTGATCGAATAAGGCCTTCATTTTATCCTGATATCTTTGTAACCTTTCATTCACTTCGCCCCTATTTTGTTGAACTTTGACCAACTGGTTTATCCTTCTAGTAGCATTGTTGGGTTCTTCATTTGAATCATGCTAGAGCTTCATTACTGGCAGAGAAAGGTTTATTGGTAAAATGACATCAATGCCATATACCATATGGAAAGGGGAAATCTCAATTGATCTTTTAGTACTTATTTTTTTGGCCCATAATGCATATTTTAAATGGATATGTGCTTTCTTTTTTTTCAGTTAAAACCTTTTTTATCATGGTAATCAGGATTTTGTTAGATGATTCAGCCAAACCATTACCTTGTGGATAGTAAGTTGTGGAGTGTCCTAGTACGATGTTATATTTTTGGAAAAAAATTATCATGGCCATTGATTTAAATGCTTGCGCATTATCAATGATTATCTTTCAAGGACAGCCAAACCTGGATAAAATATTTTCTTCCAAAAAACTGATTACTACCGAATCGGTTGCATTTCTTGTGGGGATAGCTTCCACCCATTTAGTGAAGTAAGCAGTAGCAGTTAGGATCCATTTGTGCTGCACGCTGGAGTGTGGATGAATTTCTCCAATGAAATCAAGTCCTCATTACTGAAATGGGGCTTCGGTTTTAACTGGAATAAGGGGCAAAGCTGTGACCTTGTGCTTGCCTATGAACAACTGACAAGGGACACAATTTTAGACTTTAGTGTTCACCTCTATGAACAATTTGGTCCAGTAATATCTGGCTCTTAAGATTTTATAAGCTATTGATGTCCTCCACACACTCCGACGTGGAATTCATCCATAATCCCCTCTGTTTCAATTTCGACTAAACACCTCAGTAGGAAACCCAAGGGGTCTTTCCAATACAATTTAGCATCTATGATACAGTATTTTATAGCATGTAACTTTAGCATCCTAGCCTTATATGAGGTTAAATCAGTAGGAAATTGGAGCGTAAGTAGGTAATGGACGATGTCGCGATACCAGGCCAAAGTAGAAAACTTGTCTTGAATCTCGATTGTAGGTGCAGTGACATCAAGCTCGTCTATTTCCAGAAATCCCTCGTTCTCTTGTAGTTGATTTATCCCAAGTGGTTTTAAATTCGATTCAACAAGAAATTTGGGAAAACCCTGACCTTTGATAATTTTAGTTGGTTTGACTTCTAGGTCAAACTCCTGGATCTTATCTAACCACCTGCCTCTTCTTTCGTCATTGTCTAGTTGCACCAGGATATCTTTAACGGAGCTAGAGGGTAGATAAGCAATGATTTTTGAGTGCAACACGTAAGTTCCGAAAGCTTTGAAAGCTTTCACCATTACATAGGCCTGTTTCTCCAATATATCATATTTCAACTCTGCATCTCTGAGACTTTTTCTAAAAAACACAATAGGTCGCTCAAAACTTTCCTCATTTTTTTGTAACAATACAACTGTGATAGTATGTTCTGAAGAAAAAGAAAAAATCAAAAACTCTTTTGTGTAATCTGGGCTCGCCAAGACTGGTTCTTCGCTTATTACTTTCTTGATGCATTGAAATGATGCTTTGGCTTCACTTGTCCATTTCACTTCACTGTCCTTTTTGAGCATATCTGTTATCAATTTCACAATTTCAGCAAAGTTAGGGATGAATCTCCTCAAGAAATTTATTTTTCCTAAAAAAGACTAAATTTCTTTTACATTTCTAGGAAAATTTATAGTATCTATTGCCTCAACCCTTTTTGAATCGATTTTGATTCCATATTTAGACACGATATGGCCCAAGAGTTTACCTTTTTGCATTGTGAAATGAGATTTCTTGGGATTGAGTGACAAACCAAATTTTCGACATTTCTCAAAGGTTTGTTTAAGGTGCATTAGATGTTCTGCATCAGATTTAGAGAACATAGTCAGGTCATCAAGATAGATAACAATAAACTTATCTCTCTCACCCACGAAAGCGATATCCATGGCTTGCTGAAAAGTTTCCCCTTCATTAATTAAACCAAAAGGCATTTTATCATAGATAAACGTACCCCAAGGGGTAGTGAAAGCATTTTTTCCTTTATCATCCTGATGCACTGTGATCTAATTGTAACCTGAAAAACCATCAATCATAGACATTCTATTAGCTCCAACTACTTTTTCTAAAACTTGATACATCTTAGGTAATGGGTAATTGTCTTTGAGTGATGATTGATTCAGGTTTCTGAAATCAACACACAATCTAATCTTGTCATTTTTCTTTCTCACTGGGAATAAATTAGCTATCCACTTAGAACATCTCAGCGGGACTATGATTTTAGCATCCAAGAGTTTTTTGACCTCTTTTTCTATCACCGGTAATAAGATAGGTTTAATTTTCCTGAGTTTCTGCCTAAACGGTTTGACACCTGGTTTTAATGGAATTTTATGTTCCATGATAGTCGTATCATAAGTTCTCAACTCGTCATAAGACCAAGCAAAAACATCTTTGTATTTTTTAAGCAACTCAACATATTTACTCTTGATTTCAGGAGACAGGTACCTGGATACTTTAACTAACCTAGGATTCTCTTCGGTACCTATATTGCAATCTTCGACTTCTTTTGGCTAAGGCTGTAAGGTAGTCTTCAAAGGGATTTCATCATGATTAAAAATCCTTTCTAAGGGAATCAGGCCCTTGGGTATCTGATTATTTTTTAAAAGCAACATACGGTGATTTGCAATTTTATCCTAGAACTCTTGGGGGTCTTCCCCTTCCTACATGATCCAAATAGGATCATTTTGGTTCTCTTGGTCAGCATGCGTTTCGGCGAACTCGTTTACTATTTCTAAAAAATTTCAGAGTTGTTCATCATCCTCAAAGACTTGCCAATGTTGTATGTTATTGGGTATGGAAGTCCTATGTCTCATTTGTATATGATATTTGAGTTTGAAAGCAGTGGGAGGTGAAAAAGTCGAAGCGACTTTGGCTAAAGCATCTGCTTGTTGATTTTCTGCTCTCCGAATGAAGTGAATATTAATAGAAGAGAAAATATTTTCGATTAGGTCCCAAACACAATTTTGATACGACCTTAACCTAGGATGTTTGGCTTGGTACTGGCGATTAACTTGTTTCATGATTAACTCTGCATCACCAAAAACTTCCAAGTTTTTAATTTTCATTCTCCTAGCGGTCTCTAACCCTAACACTAGAGCCTCGTTCTCACATACGTTATTAGTGTGGTCAATGTTCCATTGTATCCTATAAGAGAAATGGATAACAAATTATCTATCAGGTGCCACAAAAATTACTCCATCCTCGGCTCCAAGATAAGATGAGGCACCGTAAAAAAACATTTTCCAAACACCATTTCTATATAGATCCTGTTCTATTTGTTCTTTTTCTTTTTTATTTCTTGTACAACTTTTTTCTATACATGCATCAACATCATCATCTATAGATAATATACAATTACCTAAATCCTGATCAGCAATATATACAGGATAATTATTTGGGCTGAGAGGGTCACTAACCGTAAATGCTAACCTGGTTTCCCTGTACAATCACGTGAACTGTCCCCCGAAAACTGTAATTGTTGCGTACATCATATCAAGTTGAAGAGAATCTCCAATTTTATCACCCCAAGACCGAGACAAGAGCATGGCATATTTTGGGGGTATATTTGCAACAACCACATCCATTAAAATGCTTTTTGTAGGTACCCGTGCAAGGTTTACGACTAAGTCTTTTATCATGCCTATACACTCGAATTTTCTTGAGTCAAATGAATATAAATCTCCATAAGGCCTGGTGATTTCTAGGCTGAGTCTGTCCATGATTTATTTAGGCATCAGATTGTGAGAGGCCCCAGAATCTAACATGCAGTTATGGAGCAGATGGTCGAAGACTGTCAAAGTGATGTAGAAAGGGGAAACAGTGTCTCTGGCACCTTCGAAGTGTGGGATGAAAATTATGTTAGGCTTATCATCTTCTAAGTTAATAACATCATCCCGACTTTCATTTTCTGAAAAAACTAATCATTTTAGCAATTTGTTTTCAGTATATCGGGTTTTTCGCCAATTCAACAAGGGGAATAGGGATTTTGATCTTATTGATTTCGTTCTATAGATTAAAACTTCCAATGGTTTTGTCATTTTCCATGGTTTGAGTCTCCATCCCTTTCTTTTCATCTTTCCTTGGTTGAGGGACCTTTGTTTTGGTAATAGGGGTGTCTATTTTCTGCGTGCTCAAGGGTGGCATTTCCATTGTCTTTGTTTTAATAGATTGTATGTTAGCAGTCCGAGTCACTTCAGTTTTCTTTTTAGTGATTTTTGAAACTATTTCATTAGTTTCAACCCTCGACAGTATGTTTTTAACTGGAGTGGTCGTGGAAGCCCTGTTTCTAGATCTTAGGTTGTACTTCAGGTGGAGATCGGTCATTATACCATCCGCTATTCCATGATAGGTCAAATCTTCTGAAACACTGATGTTCTTGTTACTCTCAGTTCTATACTCTGTAGTCAAAGACGTTTCGTAATCGTATCTTGTTATATAAGGTTGTAAGCAGTCATTGCCAAGATTGTTCATATCCTCTTCTAACTCCTCAAACTCTTCTACGTCTTGTCCCCCTATAAAGTTTTCACTTTTAAAAGGGGTCTGTATTTTTTTATCTTCATTCTTAATTTGTTTTTGGTGGTTTTGAGGATTAGGGTTCTTCTTGAACTCCTTTCTAGGGTAATGTTCATTCTTAGCTTGATCTAGGTCCATTCTCGATATTTTGTTTGACAGTTCTTTGATGATTCTAGCCATATCATCCATTTTGTCTTCTGAGGATCTTCCTGATCAAGAGGGTCCTCCTTGCTCCCTATATCTCCTGATTTCTTTGTTTCCAATCTCAAATTTTGTTTTCAGCTTCCCTGATGCCATCATGTTAGATTCGATTTCCAAGGCATCATCTTGCATCTTGGTAAGATCTACTGATCTTCTCTCCCTTAATAAAAGGGTGAAGTTGGGGTCAAAATCTCTAGCGAAAGTCACTTTTGTTGTAGGTAGTGAGGGTTTAACCTCGGTTTGGATCTTATTATACAATTTATTGAATCATTGGGTAAACTCAAGGACTCATTCAGAGTTTTTCTTTTGAAGAGCCCCGAATTCAGTTAGATAATAAAGACGGTCTTTCCGCTCACCCCACTATTTGATAAAAGCATTTTCAAGTTCATCATATGAAGGTATAGATCTGACTGCTAGGCCTCAAAACTAGGTTCTCACTTTCCCTTCAAAGGTTTGAACCAAGAGTCTAGAGTAAACATCTTCATGTTCCAATCCAAGAATGTCAGCGAATTGATTGAAAAAAAATATTTTTTCATCTACCGTTGAATCACCCTCTCCCGTGAACTTGGGCAGGTTTTTCATGTAATTTTCTGGTAAATCATGGAAAGGGACTAGTAGAACCAGAGGGGCATATCTTGCAGCAACCTTTGCAAATATCCAAGGAGGCGGTAATTGGCCGCCTACTCCTCCTCTTGGACCACCTACGACAGCACCTCCTGCCCCACCTGCTCCATCCATGACCATTGTGGCTTTAGTGGTAAATGTTTGGGGGTTATAAGGAAGGGTTTCAAGAAATCGGTTATCGACAGGAAGGAAACTTGAGAAAAAGGATCTTGGGGAATGTGGACTGGTTCCTTCAGAATCACAGGGTGAAAATATAGGAGAATCAACATAATTTGAGCTGAGATATATAAGATAATTGTTTGAGTTTTGAGAGGTGGGAAAATGAACCTAGAGAAGTGAGGGAGAGTTGGTCACAATAGGAAGTGAGGTAGATATTCAATTTCTATTGGTATGGGAAACGACTGAGAAAGCTTCGGTCTTAAAAACATGTAGAACCAAATTTGATTCAGGGGTTGTAACTTTATCAACGGAGTATTCCCTATAAGGGGGTGGAATAATTGATTCACTGTGTTGATCTTCGGAGTCAAACTATGTAGATTTAAGTTGATAAGTTTTAATTGTTGATGAGGCAGTCTGTCGAAAGTATCTTCTTGATTTTAGAATTTTTTTTGGGTCGGAAGAAGGTGAAATCTGCTTGTCGTCTTGATTCTTCCTAGTGTTCTTCTGGTTAAGAGCCAGTTTAAATAGTGTGAAGTTTCCAAGTGAAAGATAAAGGTAGCCTTAGAAGGCTTCCAAAATTTGTTCACTATCAAAGAAGGAAAGTGTCAATGTAGTTCTTCCCAGGGAAAAAGCTTCATTTCTCCATTCCCCGGCAACGGCGCCAAGAAGATGTTGTTCCTATGTTTATACTTTAAGGCTCTAAAGTATACTATCAAGGCATCTGAAAAGATAGAGGAAGTTGAGGACAAAAAACTCAATGACTAAAAAGGTGAGGAATATAGTTGGTTTCTCAACTGTCTTTGTCGGAATTCCCAATTTTCCTTAATGTTGATATCTCTCTGAATTGCTGCCCATGAACATTCTAAATCAACCCGGTTATTTTTTGTTTGTAATATAGTGTTAAATAAATTTAGAGCGATGCTGGTTTGACCTGAAAGACCGGGTTTGATGTTAGGCTGCCTTGAAACTGGTATTGTCATGAAGGTTAAGGGTAAAGGAGATATAATTCTGTGTTTTCTTTTTAGGCTTTGTTATCTCTATTTCACAATGTAAAGAGAATGATTTTAAAACACAAATTAATAAGATGACTAAATCAAAGGTTGTTTCTTGTACCCAAGTTAAATTTAATAGAAAGGAAACATGCATGGTATGAGGAAGAACATAAAGCTATTAACAAGGTGAGGCATCAATTTAAGACGAATCTCATGTTGTAACATAAGACTATGAAACAAGAAAAATATTAATGAAGCATATGATATTGAAATCTAAACATTTTCAGGTCTTGTATCTGCTAATAACCAATACAGAGAAAAAACTATAAATGATTTAAATAACAAGAATAATAATTTCCACATTAGAGGTTGTATTAAATTGTAGTCAAGCATTCATCAATAAAATATATGAAAGAAAGATGAAAAGGCAGGGGAACACATAACTCAGACTTGACAAAATCTAGAATATTCAATCTTCATTTTTATTAATTCAGAGTCTCTTTAAAATTAGTTCATCACAATGCCTTTTTAGAGAAACAAAAAAGCATGGAACCAGTCTTCTCTCCTTGTATTTATACAAGGTCATCAATACTTGATGGTTAGCAATCTCCTACTTTTTAGGGGAAAAAATAGTTACAAAACTGCAACCTTAACCGTTGCATGATTAACTTTTGTTGGTCTATCATTACAATAGTGTAAGATTTTGAATGATACTTCACTGTTTAGTTGAAGTCTCTCCCTCCTTCGATGCTATACATTCAATACATTTCTCCAGAAAATGAACAAAATTTCTAGGTGGTGTCGGAAGATCCTTAGTTTCAAACAGATAAAAATTTCTTTGGACCTTTGGAAATTGGTCTTCGAAACGAAAAACTTGATCACTTGAAATTTTAAATTAGGCTGTACTAGCCATCTGTTTATTAGGTTGGCATCGATTTCCTCCAACTATGAAATTTCCTCATGAATCTCCTTCAAGCCCTCTTTGCAGTTCAACTGTTGTTTCAAAATGTTTATTTGCCCTGGTGGTTCAGAGAAACCATTTCTTTCAATACCTAACATTTTCTTATCCAAAGAATCAAATATTCCCTCACAGTCGTCTTTGATTTCTTTAACTATCTTCTTGTTTTTGGCTATGTTCGTTTCCCATACCTTGAGCATGATGGCTCCTCTTATCTATTCTGTGACAGAAAGATTTAGATTTTTCAACATCTCCCTATTTCCTGAACATGCAACTGCTTTCTGAAAGGTATTCCTTGCTACTTTAGCCTCCTTTTCCAGTAAAATAATATTATCAAGGGATTTTCTTACCTCTTGAAAGTAATCATGGATGATCTCTATTTTGGAGATCAATTTATGTTGCTCGGATTTTATATTTGTATGTGCTTCTAGTGGGAGGGTCTGGAAAGCCTTTAAGTCTACAACCCAGCCTTCTGTCAAATTTAACTTAGCCTGTATCTTTTTTACAAGCTCCTTTTGTTGAGTAACTTGCACCTGACTTGCTTGTATCCTCTGGTTCATTTCATCCAGGCTAGTTTTGAGTGATTGGATTTCTTAGCTTTCAATAGCTCTGGCCTGCTCCAAGTTTTTATTCACCTCTTCTCTAATATTTTTCTCAGCATTCTTTAACTGATCTTGCAATTGAGCTATTATGTGGTTAATCTTCTTTATCCTTGTTCTCATGTTATCCATAGTAAAAAGGTTTGTTGTTGTCATGGCTCCCATGGATCCTACTACCTCTGTAGTGAAATCATCCTCCTCCAAATTTTGGCCATCTACCAAGACCCTATGCTTCTTCACCATACTCCCCTCTCTCATATACATCTCTTGTTTTAGAACAACCTTCCTCTTTTTTCTGAGAAAATGATCAGAAGGAGGGATATCATCTCTAGATATAGGGGTGAGATCACCAACATATATGGCTCCCATCTGTGGGAGTCTAAAGGTGGACTGTAAAGGGGTTAATGAAGTTATGGGACTTCCTAGCTCTGTAGATCTTATTTCTCCTATGGCCTTAGGTATATTGACATCAACAGCAGGTGATGAAGGGGGAGTGGACTTACTAGACTTGGGAGGTGTCTTGGGCCTCCTCTCTGTTTTAGTCTCTGGATTTTCTATCTGTAAGGCCTCTTCATTTTGTGAGGACCTTTAAGTCTCCTATGGAATTTCCTCAAGGGTGACTTTATCTTGTGTTTCTTGTCCGAGGCCTAGAGGAGTATCCTCTTGTTTCTGAGGAGGGGTGATTGCTTCTCCTTGCAATACTTTGGGCATACCACTCCGTCTATGCTTCTGAAAGGTTTGAAAAGTAGCTTGCAATTCAGATGATAGTGTCTGTACCCTCTCTAACACCTTCTCATAGGTCCCAGTCCCTTTGAATAGGTCATCAGAAGGGGACTTCTCATGTTCATAAGCCTTCATATTACATTGGGCCATGTGTTTCCCACTAACTGGTAAGGATCGTGCTTCATGTGCTCAAGGTCTACCAATTTGACCTCCTCCAACGTTGTCGCTTCAACTTTGGAATGACCCAAGTTGAGTAGTGAAAATTTCCCAATCTGAATGTGAAAAACTGGCCAAGACTTCTTTTGAGCCATTTTTAGTTCTATCCCAATTCCACCTATTACTATTTGATGAACTACCTGCCTGCACACCAGTCTGTCATGGAGGAATTTTGAGAGTGCATGTGGAGGGATTGAACACCTGAAAACTCTGATGTATGAGAAATTCTCCTCTATAAACTAGTCAACAAATGTCCTGCGGTTTCCTGTGACCAACTCTGAAATGCGGGGAGGTTCACAGTCGTACAACATCTAATGTAGTGGTATCACCACGAAATGACAAATTTCATAGAATGAGTCCTTGGCATTTTCTTCCCAAAGTTTAGAATGATATTCATGAATAGGCTCTGGGTAAGTCAGATTCCAACTCCAATTATCAAAAGGAAAGGAGTTGAGAAGCATATAGCATCCATGATGTATGTAGACATATAAAAGGCTACTGGTCGGCCATTTAATCTTTCAGTCTGATATTCCATGACCTCCTTTGCTATGTTATCGGATAAAATCTTATCTCAATTGAAGTTGTAACCTTCTGTTGCCTTGTGCAAAAGAGGTACCCATTCTACAGGAAAATGGGTGGGAATTTTCTTCCCGAAAATTCTACATAACATCATCACCACATAGACCATATACTCATTTAGTGAGGTTGTGGCGTAAATACCATGGGTGTATGCCCTGAATTTTGCTTCGTTTCTCCACCAGTCTTTTATTATGCCAGGATACATTTGGTTTGACTCAAAACATTCTTTCCTTTGAAAATCACTCACGAAATCTTTATTATAAATATACTTGGGACTGGGAGACAGGTTATACATTACTTGTACATGTTCCAGTCTAAAAGAGCCAATAAAAAATCTCGGTTGTCCAGAATGTTTCTCATCTGCACATATGTTCACTCTAAGGCCCAACTGATCATGTCGTTATAAGTCATGAGTCACGGCCGTGTAGCTATTTTGTGAATCTCAGACTCCACTATACCTCGGAGCTTGTTGTTGACGTCACGAGGGAGATTTGTAATTTCACAATCCAGAGTTTTGAAAATCTACCTCCAGGATTTTATGGAATCGATGGCATGCGGTATTGTATCAGAGATAACGTCTTTGTCTGGACTCAAGCTTTCTGCAACTTCCTCGCTTTTCTTGGGTGCCTTCTTAGGTGCCATGATATTTGCACTGGACCAGAAACAATACCTTATTAACCCTTAATTCATGTTATAACGAGCATACAGACATAGGCAATGAAAAATTAATTCTTTAATGGAAAGATATGCCTGGAGATACACTTTCGCGTCAAAAATATCTCCATTTATCCGTTATTAATACTGCCGCATATCGACGATTTTGAAACTGGAGTTTTGAAAATCACTGCCTTCCTGAATTCTTGAAATGCAAAAGGCATCTTAGTTATCAATAATCCTTTTTCGAAAACAATTTAACCTTAATTTTAGACTTTGTTTTAAAGAAAACACGATTTCGCATTTCGGAACTTCGGGGATCTTATTGTCAAGAGATATGTCATAAGCAAACCCTGGATTGTGAAATTGCGATGGGATTAGTGAGGCTCTAATCATGTATTAATTCTTTGATTAATAAAGGTTAATGATTAATTACTTTTTTAAGTTTTTAGAAAAACGAGGATCGGGAGTTCGACGACTGAGAGTTTGAAAATGCTTTAGTAGAAAGAAAAACCTGAATTGTGAAATATTAAGGGAAAGATGATTGCATTTAGGAGTTTAGTTAATTACGGATTAAAGAGAACTCTGTGAAAAGTGACAGAAAATGTAACCTTTATTCCCCCCCCCTCCTTTTTTTAACTTTTTTTTTAATATGTTAAATGGTTTCGAGATTTCGACACCAGGAAATTAGGATGGTTGAAGATCATACCTCGAGAAAAACCGAATCTCGAAACCCAAAAAGGAATGGAAGGCTCTGAATCCCCTTTTTGGACTAAGGGCGACTCCATGACTTAGGAAAAGATGAAGCTTTAGTTTTAAAGGGTAGAAAAATTTAAACTTTCGTGTCAACATTAGGCTCCATCTAGGGATCTATTCTCTTTGTGGGACGAGAAGAACATGTAGACCAAGTTCCTTAGTTGGATAATGGAGTTAATGATTCAGGTCTGTGAAACATATTTGGAGAAAAACTGAACAAGATTAGGGTCTCAACATTAACCTTGAAAAACTATTCAAAAACAAAAATTTTGACTATGTCGAGCGGGTTTTCAATAAACTTCTTCTCCTGAAACTGAGCTCAAATCTATGTAAGATAATAAAAACCAAATCAACCATCCTATCAGGTTTCACATGATTCCGTTTGCATCAAGGTAAGTGTTTGCGTTGTGTCCGGTAAGGATATCCCTGAAATCTATGATAAAATCCAGTTGAAAAGAAGAGAAATTACCAGAGCATCTTGTAACTCATGTATAACAGCTTTTATCAGATACGAGGATATTGCTTCACTGCCAGCGAGCCTGTTCAGTACCCCGGTGAATTTATCCGACTTCTCACACTGAATTTCCTTTCACCACTTCATTGTTTCCAAGCATTTAAATGTTGAGATGAGGGAAATCAATATAATGAATTTCCTTTCTTCATCTCTTTGAACTAGATGGGGGAAATCAATATTGAATTTCCTTTCACCATCTGTCTATATTCATTTTTTTATTTTTTTGAAGTGGGGGCAATCAATGAGTATACAATACACTCAGGAAGATATTTGTTTGAAAAAGAATCAAAGTCTGTCAACTCATTTAAATAGCTCTGGGTTAATCTTCTTACCTGCCTTCAAAAATCATGGGCTTCGGAGAACTTCTTAAGGGAAACCCGAATCGCGAAAGATTAAGGGAAAGATGATTGTGTTTAGGAGTTTAATTAATTACATATTAAAGAGAACTTTGTGGAAAGCGACGG